>JAHQIW010005185.1:0-40283 GCA_019055375.1 Parelaphostrongylus tenuis | reverse complement strand
CTCCCTTCCTCGCCTCCTGCAATATCACCCCGATGAGTTTAATTTATAACTTCATCTCAATACGCCCCCTCATTTTTTTTTTCTCGACCATAGCTTCCTCCCTTTTTTTTTTTTTTTTTTTTTTTTTTTTTTTTTCGCAGCGTGCATAACGTTTAAGTGATACGCAAGATACTGTAACCTAAGTGGGAGTTGAACGCATCACACCTATCTCGGAGGACGTACTGATCACTACATTATCGGATGTCGTGCTTGCTGCTATCACTTTTTCTGCGACTCAAGGTATGCTGTCAAAAAGTCCTCGTCAGTTATTTCAGTCATGACATCATTACACTTCTACTAATACAATTTAATAAGAGTTATTGTTCCATAAAAATCAATCAAGATTTGCAGTAGCTTCATATTAATCGAGCAGATTTGTGATGAGTGGCTCATATTGCTCAGCACTTGCAAAACCCGTTATAAGTAGGTTAGCGATACGTAGATAAAAGTGAATGAACGTAGAATGCACTGTACTGGTAAGACGCTTAAATCGGCAGATTCAACCAGAAGCATTCGGTCGCACATAGTGCTCATCTAAAAGAGTTCGCTTTAGCTTCTTTCTGCGATGCTCGGATGAGTGTTGTTATCGCCGAACATCTCTTTGCCAATTCTGTATTCTATTAAGTCGGTCCATTACTTTTGGTACTGAAGCAATAAACACCATATTTATTGACAGTACTTAAAATTGCATGATTACGGCATCGTTCAATTATGCAATTTCTCTGAACATTTTCACATACAACTTGCCCATATTTCATTTAAGATGAAGCTGTCGTGAAACTTATTGCCTTGCTACTCATACACGAGTGACACGTATGGGAGACTACTAGTGAAGCAACGCGCAAAACTAATGGAGCTTTCCGTGCACGGCGCGAGAGCGACTGATTTCTCCAGACTCTTCTCATCAGCTTCAAATTTCGTGATTTCCTTTCTAGCCGTCCTTTCTGCAACCGTTATCATAGCCTCAAAATCCATTGATCTTGCGCGCCGCTTCACTAGCAATTTTCTCTAACGCACCATTCGTGTATGAGTAGCAAGCGAATTTTGTTTCCACGATAGCTCCATCTCAAAAAGTGTGGGCAAGTTGTATACCAAAATATTTGCAAGAAAATGCGCAATTGAACAATACAAAAATCCTCCAATTTTATCTAGAGTATCTAGGGTACTAGGAAGAGGTTCTCGATTGATATCTCTTATGAAATCGCGTCAGGTCATTGCACTTTTGAATGCATGCTTAAACTGCTCAATCTCAAGATGATCCGGGAAATATCTGCAGTAATGAGAGGGTTGGTAGTGAGGTAAAACTGGCGCCAAAGTTTGATATTGACTCTATGTTTGAGGTGGAGGCCTTAGTAATAAATTTTCGATCATTAACCTACTGTCGATGTGTAGATGAACGCCTTTTCATCTATTCCACGCAAAAAATTATGAAAAATTATTTGAGTTGCTGAATGGAGTGTAGATTCGTAAAAGTGATCCGAGAAAAGCTTGAGCAAATTAGATTTAATTTTCGAATGTTTGACTTAATCTATGTGAAAGCCCTTACAGCACAGTGATACCGTAAACCAGTTGAAGAGTATTCTCGTTCACTACCTTTCTTCTCACCCTCCATACGATACGCACGCCAGTAAAAAATATGTCTTGAACAACTAAGATTGTTAGAACATGAGGGGAATGCCTTACTACGGAAATTAGCCATTTCTACTAAACACGAAACGTTGAAAGTTCTTCGACTGAGGTTCAAATGCAAATTGACGCCCACACAAGACATGTCTAGCGGTGATAAAGTCTCATTCATTCTGCCCTTCATTTACAGCCAATTATGCATAGCTATAAAACGTTGTTCGAAACAGCGATTGTCAAAGTTCGGTAGCAGTGATAGAGAGACCATCGGACACTTTTGAGAGACGGTCTGTTCGTAACTGATTGTAATGACCATCTAAGTCAAATGCAAAAGTACATAATTTTCCTTAGCGGTTGAGACGGTAATTCTATTAGTTGGGGAGCGACAAACTTAATCTCAAAAATACCGTAGTTGTAAAGGATAAAGCCAATCAGATGTATATGTCTCATAATTATTATCTAAGCCAATATGTTATGTGGCCTGTTGATGAGCTTTTGTACAACCCGATACACGTGTTTTCGACCTTACAGTCCTGTCAGCCTGGCAGAACTCGTCGTCATATCTCTTCAGCCAATTCTCTCGGGAGCCCCTACTCTCCCTACATAGAGGTAAATGACGACGAACGATTTACACTGTACTGCCGTCAAGTGAAAAATCACGAAATCGGCTATTTCCGACACTCGGTTTGCTCTCAGCTGGCATTTGTGCGATATTGTACTTTAATTTTGAGTGTTTCATTGAGAACACGCTCAAATTTCAATAAATCTCATGATTATTGTCTGACCCAACTTATCATGTGGTCTGTTAAAGGGCTCTTGTACAACCCGATACACGTGTTTCAACCTTGTGATTTTTCACTTCACGGCAGTGCAATGTAAACTGATCGTCGTCACGTACCTCGTTATAGGGAGAGTAAGGGCTCCCGAGAGGACTGGCTGAAGACGAAGACAACCGGCTAAGCCCCAATGACGAGACTGTGAGTTCGAAACACGTGTATCGGGGTGTAGAAGAACCCTTGAACAGACCATAAGTCAATCACATCATTATAATAGGCACAGCACTTGAAGATGTCGGCGCATCGAACTCTTGCAGAAACCTGGATAAATTCAAAGATTCAAAAATGAGTTCAAAAGTACTTGGTGATCACTCGTGACCCACCGCCACACTACAGGATGATTTTTTCCATTTTTCGGAGCCAGATACATCCATAACTCTTATTAGAAAATTCGTTATTTATCCGTTATGTGGCCACAAATGAAGATTTGACCGCTTTAACTAGACAAAGACTTTTCATTGCACTTTTGATAAATAATCAAAAGCTCAAATTTCTGGCTACTGAGCTGTGTGACCGCTTTTTGCAACTCTTTTTGTAACGCTTCACCTGATGGGAAACATTTGTGCTTCGCATAGGCGTCTTTCTCTCAGGGCAGAGCTTTTCCTTCAGGGCATGATTAACCATTTGATAGCGTAAGTTTTGACGATTCTAACGTTGTGCTTATTTTCTGGAAAACCGTTTCACTTCAGTGTAGCACGCAAAATAAGATCAGGTTTCACATACTCCGTGCGCTTGTTACCGGCCAACCTTGGATGGGGTGTCCGCTGGCCGCAGATTCGATGCGGGCAGCCGGATCGATCGATCATAATACGCCGAAACGTCACATGTGAAGTGCGATTTTTATCATCCAGTTAGGAATTTCTTCTCCGCTCTGAGAGAAATTCTAGATTAGAAGCATGACTATGATGCTATAAGATTTCCTCTACACGTTCATGAACTTTTCGTGCTTCCAGCGAAGTGATAGTAAAACTGCGCGGCCGAGACACCAAAATTCTCTGATGGAAGCATGATATTCCGTCTCTTCTTGGAATCAAACAACAGCCAAAAGGTTGTACTGACATCCTAATAGATAGCCCTTTAAAGTGGAGCCTCAACATGGTGCGACCAAATGGTTTATGAGTTGATAATTCTCCAAGGCATATGTCCATCGTCGTTCCAGTTTCAAGCAATCGAGTCCAAGTTCCACTCGATTGCTTGAAGATTTCATCTTCTTCACAAACATCGTAGAATACTGGTCCAGTTCGTCTCCTTGCAATCTCGAGGATAGCCAGGCTGGGGCGTTTCTTAGGGCGTTAGTTGATTGATAAGCAAACAGTGTCAGGATCAAGGGGATCAATCCCGCGTCAGGTGGCGCCGAGCACCTCTAGCCACTCGGCCACCAACCCACTATTGTTCGCCATCAGAAGTAAGAGCTTCACAATTAGCAAGAGGTTTCCACTGGTTAGCACAGGTAGTCCACAGGTACATAGTGCACCAGCCGGTCCACTGCAATTATGAGTTCTATGGCGTTGAACAAGTGCGCTACAATGCAAAAACTTGCTCTAATTCTATAATCTTTCTACCACACGCGCTATTGCACAAGAGGTATTCAATTATACGCGTTAGTGCAGAAATTATCTTCGGTCCTTTTTTTGAAATATTTTATTTTCGGAGTCCCTACTTGGCCCCAATGACCACGTGTACTCTATAGTGTACATACGATGCGTGCACTATAGGATGCATATGGCACAATGCGTTATAGGAGAATATCCCAAGAACTACTCCTCAATTCAAAATTCGCGCGCGCGGTTTGGTATCTCTTCTTCAAAATCGATAGCTGATCTCTGGCGACTTCGCCTTCGTCAGAGCCGTTCGGTCGAGCTCTTAGGACTCTTCTCTGCACCTTTATCTCGAGTGTTTTTTTTACGACCACGCTCAAATTTTAATAGATCCTTTCATTATTATTTGAGGCAACTTCTCATGTGGTCTGGTAAGGGCTCTTGTACGGCCCGATACACGTGTTTCGTCCTTACAGACTCGTCAGTCGGGCAGAACCGGTCGCCTGTCGATCTTGTATAGTCAGTTCTCTCGGGAGCCTTACACTCCTTATATATAGTTGTCGACGACGTACGCTTTACACTCTATGTCAGATGAAACATTCACCTAACACAGAGTGTTTTCGCACTCGTTTGTTCTTTGGATGGTGTTTTTATCATATTATACCTTGGCTTAAATAATGATGAAAGGATCTATTGAAATTTGGGCGTAGTCTAACAGCACTCGAAATAAAGGTATAATGTAATGAAAGTACCAGCCAAAGAGCAATCGAGTGCGAAAACACTCTGTGAGGTTAAAATTTCACTTGACATAGAGTGTAAAACGTTCGTCTTCGATGACTCTCTGTAAGGGAGCAAAGCTCCCGAGAGAACTGACTTAAAAATATCGAAAGACGACGGGTTTGCCAGACTGACGAGTCTGTAAGGACGAAACACGTGTATCGGGCTGTACAAGAGCCCTTACCAGACCATATGACATGCTGGCTCAAATAATAATGAGAACTCTTCTCTGTGATTTCATAGATTTATGGGGGAAGGAGGAGAGGCTTGTGAAGAGTTGCGATTTCATCCATTTACTTGAGGTTTTCTTGATTGATTTCTTCAAATAAGAAATTACGAGGGGCACTTAGGCTTAGGCTTAAGAAATCAGTGGGACGTCAACTCTCCATTAGCATTATGTGGTCCTCAATCTCACGAAACGGCTTTGAAAATGCTGAAGTCGCTGAAACGTCAGCCAGCGGACTCTGAAGAAGGCGTACCAATCGCGGCGGAAGCTTTAGGCAAATGGACAGTTCGTGGAATTTCTTCCTCATTTTTCGTTCTAAATGCTGAAATCCAGTGAAAGCCGGTCTTTTATGGAATGAATATCCTTTGCACTGACCCCCCGTTGCTAGCGATATAGTGGTTACTAAAGAAGAGATATTGAAGAGTGAGTGATGAGCAAGCGGTGGCCTCGGTGGTGTAGTTGTAACGCGCGTCCCGGGTATGGGTAAACGCGGGTTCAACTCCTGCTAGAGGTCGAATTTTGCTTGCCACTCAGTTCTCATAGGATTATAAAAAGCTCTAAAAAGGTAAAGCTCTCGACGTTGATCAATCCCTGAGGGATGCGCCATGCGTTCGACTTCAATTTTTAACTTCGTTTGAGGTGAGTGAATGCATATCTGTCCTTTACAATGACTCGCGGAGCCTCCCGCTGAACCGAGTCAGTGCTGCTTATCCTCCCAGACAAGTCTGAGACCTGTCTGCTACCAATTTACCGACCCCGGAGGGATGGATGGCTTGGTGAGCCATGAGCGTGAGATCGAACCATTCACCTCGTGTCGGCACAGAGCACATCTAACCACTGGGCCACATGCGCTCTTTCGAAGGAATATATCTCGTAACTATTATTTGAGCCACTCATGTCATGTGATCTGTTGAATGGGCTGACTTATAGAGCCCGATACACGAGTTTCGACCTTGAAAGTCTTGTTACTCGGGGGGAACCCTTCTCGTCTTTTGCAGATCCTCTCATTGCGCTCAGTCCCCTACAGGAAGAGTAGGCGACGACGAACATTTTACATCAAGTCAGCCTTTATAACGGACCACATGACATACTGGCTCAAGCATAAGTTACGAGATATGTTGAATTTTGAGGTGCTGTTGAGAAAAACTCGAAACGAATGGTCTCTTAGAAATAATTCAGATGCTATCTTTTGGTACTTTTTGCCTTTTATCTTCTTATAATCGGCAAGAATTTCTATTCAACCGCCTTTCCACAGTGATATGACGTCGAAATAGAAAATTCTAATAATGTTGAGTGATACGCAAAACTCTGAAACTCGGGCGGGAGTTGAATCCTGTTCCACCCTTTCGGGGGATGCGTTGTAACCAGTGCGCAACCGCGAGCGACTTCCGTTCTGCTGTGACTTTTTCTACGATCTCCCTCGCTATTCCAGTCCATTCTTCTTTTTTTTCTCTTTGAAGGTGGTGCTTTTCTTTCAGAAGTTTTGCCTACGAAAAGAAGGTCATTTTGCTTACTTCCACGTTGATTTTTTCACGATCAAAATTCTTCTATGTTCCCTTCGTCCTCCTGCTTTCCTTTTTTGTCCGTACTTTCCAGTGAGCTTACTTTGAGGTATTTCAACGGTTTTGATCTGATCAAAAATTAGGGTAGGGAACCGAGAAGAGAAGTCACGATAAAATGACTTAACCGGCTGACTTCCGCGGACCCAAATGGGCGTGTCTGCCAGCGTGGGACCGGCTGTACCTCCTCTATGTCGACTAGTCGCCGACTACAGTACTACTTCCCGTTACAAGACCGCAGCATAATCAATCTGAAACTTAGCTGCGACTTTTGCAACGAAAAGTAGTACTGTAGTCGGCGACAAATTGGGACGGAATAGGTGGAGCCGTTCCCACGCTGGCGGATACGCCCAGTTTGGGTCCGTGGAAGTCAACCGGTTTGGACGTTATTGAGCATTTCGGAGAAATATCGTGCCATTGAGGTCAGGAATATTTAGCTAGCATCTTCAGAAATACAGATTTCGCATGACAAAAATGTTATAAAACTGTTTAATTGCCCAACTATCTTAATTCTTTCTTTTCTTTATTCCAGAGTTTCTTTTTTTACAGCTCTTGATAGCAATGGAGTGATGTCAAAATATTCATTTAAGATTGAATCACATGCCAAAATTAGACCACAGGCAGGAATTGAACTCTCGTCAGACACAGCTGAGAAGCGTTACCACGACATCATCAAGGCTACCGCTTTTCTACCATGTTAATACGGCATCGTAAAAGCAATAAAGATAAAGAGGTTCTATAGATTATTGATTTCCAATGCCTGCTACCTCAGTTGGGATTAGTGACAATAGGTGCTTACTCGACTATGCCGTTAGGAGTTAGTTGCCTAGAGCTATGATAGAATACAGCCTTGAAAAAGTGGTAACAAAGCGGTGGCTTCGGTAATATAGTGCTGGATGCGTTCTTCGTATGCGTGAAACGCGGGTTCAATCCCCGCGTCGGGTGTTTTGATGTTCTTTTCGGTTATAAGAGCACAAATGAATATCCGAGTTCATTCACTGGACAGAAACTTTTTATAGCAGTGTCAGTAATCATTTCGAAGCTCAAGTCTTAGATTAGAGCTGTACTTGGCCCGTTTTCGAGAAGACCCTTCTATGGAGCTGTAAAGTTCAAAGTAAAATTATGTTCCACACGCGCATATTTCTCGCCAGACAAAGCTCATTTTTCAGACAGTTACGAATCAATCGATAGCGTAGGTTTCATTGATTTCAACGCTATGCTTACTTTCTGGAAAGACCGTTTCTCTGCAGTGCAGCAAGGAATATAAGGTTGGATTCGCTTGCGCGAGCAGGTGGTCTCCGGTCAGTTCACGGGTCGCTGGGTGAAGCGGCAAGGTGGACTGACGCGATGATCGATCGATTTTTGGAAGGTCTTATAGTCAATTGGGAGTGGTTTCTTTCGCTCTGAGAGAAAAACTTTAGATGAAACGTGCGACTCTGCTACAACAAGAGCTTAAGTACTTTATTTTTGCCATAAGTACGGATATTTTGATCATCATTATGATCACCTTGAAGGAATGCAGTGGCGAGAACGTCCTAATCGCTTCCAGAACTGACTCGAAGACATTCAGATACTACGGGATTTTCTCTACACGTTCATATGCTCGGAAATCGATCGACCGTCGCGTCGGCCCACCTTGCCGCTTCACCCAGCGACCCATCAATTGACGAAAGACCACTTGCTTAAGCGTGCGAATTCCACCTTACTTTCCCGGCTGCAGTGTAGGAAACGGTCTCTTCAAAGGATAATTACGCCGTTTGAATCAGCAAATCTTACGTTATCGAATGACTACTAGCAGTCTAAAGAAAGAGCTCTGTCATGCGAGAAATTTGCGTATGTGAAGCATAAGAGTTTTCCCTTCATTGAAGGTTTATAATAAAGGCTCTTAGTAAACCGACCACTTTAGCGTTTGCCAGAAATCTAAGCTTTCGTTTGATCACTAACACTCTTGTGAAAAGTTCTTTTATAGTGAATGGGGTCGGATATTCTGTTTGCGCCCTTATAACTAAGAAGAACTGTTTTGCCCAGCACTCAATGTTGTTTAGTTTGAATTATGGTTGTTCGTGCGATTTGAAGTGCTTCGTTGACACTTGACGATCTGCCATTCTGTTTGTTTCATTCTTTGACTGCTTGGTGGTTATTCGCTTATTTTCAGGGATGTTGTATCGAGCAAGGACATCCCATTCTATGCGATTATACTCCACACTGGCAGAGAAGCTACGAGCTGCAGTTTCTGAGGATGTCGTGAGAAAACCGAAAAAGCGAAAAGAGCAGCCAAATCGAAAGGGAGTCTCAGGTGAGCTTCTCGGTTATCTCGGTAATTCATATGTTATGGTCCTTTCAATTCAGTCGAGTTTAAACAATAAGTCGGTTTCTAGCAGCTAAAGGTAGTTCAATTCTTTTAGCCTTTTTGGGACCATGGACCCACCTCCTCTCCATCTTTCCCCCCCCCCCCCCCCCAACTTGCGAACACGTTGAGTCTATCATTGTGTTATTTTAGTTGTATTATTGTTGTCATATTCCTATGTTCTGTTATATGTAAATATATAACCTGTATCACCTGTCGTCCCGTTGATCGTCGAGTGACTCGAGCGGGTACCAGCAACTCTTCCATTTTTCCCTATCGCGTGCCAAGAGTAGCCCAGTGGGTCCTCTTCGCTCTAGGGATTCGCTGAGCATCGTATCTTTCTTCCATCGCTTTCGTGAAGAAATCGGACCAACAAGTCGGTGGTCTCCCTTTAGAGCGCTTGACGTCCCGAGGAATCCAGTCGGTAACGGCTCTCGTTTATCGGTTGTCGTTGAAGCGCATCACGTGTCCGGCCCACCTTATTTTCGACATCCTGGCGTTGTAGAACGGCGTCTCTGATTTTCGATCGTTAACGTAGGTCGGAACTTCGGATCCTTTCTCTTATTTGCGAAATACGGGATACTCCTAACATCGATCTTTCGACTGCGCGTTCGATAACGGCAAGTGATCTTTCATCCTGCTTACGTAGCGACCAGGTTTCTGCTGCACACGTTAGGGCAGGGATAATCGTCGAGTCAAAGGTGGGCACGGAGTCGGATATAAATATTTAAATATTGTTATATTAAACGTATATTATTATATAAAATATATAGATGTAAATATCTCACGGTATTATAAATGGGAAAAATAGCAACAATAATACAATTGAAATAATATAATAGTACAATCATTGCGTTGCCTCACGCGGGTTAGAGATGCAGAGGAGGTGGAGCCGACCGTCCAGCGTTGCTACAGTGGATGTCAAACATGTGCGGGAGGTGGGTACATGGTCCTGGAAGGGCTAGGAAAATGTAGAAATGGTGATGGGCTAGTACTAGCTTTGATTATAAGTCCATATATCAAAAGGTTCTGGTCAGCAGTTGAGATAAATATTTCGTTCAAGTTTAGGGTTCTACGTTCAATGAGATGTTTGTGATGCCAAAGCGTAAGCTTCGAGGACAGCTTATGGTACGTTTGTGATCGTATCCGGTTTCTGTCTCAGTTTATTGATCTTTTTCTTCTTAAGATAGAGCAAGCTACTGGTCGAGCTAGTTATCCCGAACGCAGTCGTCCTGATATCCATGATCGTCTCGCAGTGCGCAGACCAAGAAGTGAGGAAATGGCCATTGATCAGGTGGGTTCAGTTGTCGTTGCCTTTACATATTTCTTCTAATCACCGTCTTGCATATTCTTTTTGACTGTAATATTGAATCTGTAGGATTGGACAGCAGTTTGGCCAGCCGCAAGATCGTTTGCTTCGTCGGTCGTACCACTCCCAATTCGAATGGGATCTCGTCCTGATCCTGAAAAGAGAGCACCTTTCAAAAAGCAAGTGTGTTTTCCCTTCGTAGATTACATTCTGTCTTTCATTCAGAGTACTATAGCTTAGCACAAAAGTAGCTGTACTTTCAACCCATTAATCCGAAATTATCTTCTCGAGGACTACATGGTACATTTCTACCATGTCACGCGATATCAGATCTCACTCATTTACGTAATGGCGGCGTGGCGTCTAGTGGAAAGGTAGGCAGACAGCCAGACATGCATGCATAGACATGCAGATGCTACCTGCCTGCGGCTGCCGCGTAAGCGACGACGCGGGCACCGTCTGTCTATCGACGGTGGTCCACAAAGGGTTATCAGAACTAGGATGAAGGCCAACCTTATTGAAACTTCTGAAGTGAACATTCATTGCCAATAAGATAGATTTGTTTCTTTCATTGAAAACAATACTCAGGAAAGGTTTAGAAGAGATTGAGTATTGTGAAGGTTTTTTTCAGGTAGTGGTTCTTGTAAAAATACTTCGAAGAAGTGGTAGTTGCTTGTTAAGTGATGCGATAAGTGATGGAGATTGCAACGTACCGTAGCTCAATGCATTCAACCTTAACAGCGTTGGTTGTGAAGCGGTATTTGAGCGTTGTTGTGGAAGAGTAAAAGGCCCAAGGATAAAGCTCTCGGCGTTGTTCAATCAGTGAGGAATGTAGCATGCATTCGTTTTCATCTAACATCGAGTTGGCTGAATGCATATCTGGCTATTTACATTCACTCGCCATAACCTGTCGAGGTTTTTTAAATGAATTCTAGTATCCTTCCAGATAAGTCTGGTATCAATTCGTGATAGAGGGCTTGGTGAACTTTGACCGCGGGATTGAACCATCGACTGATCGGCCACGTCTTGATTACGGGGCGTTTTTTTGACTGTGTTTAGGTAGATACCTTGCTCGTTCAGGAGTGTTTTGTTACGCTACTTTGCTCTAGTGGTTGTCGTTATTACAATTTACGGTGCAGATCTCAGCACTTCTTGCACTTCTTGAATATATCGCAGTTGCTTCGGCAGCCTCTTGAAGACTTCCTCTTCTTCATATATTTCGTGGAAGGCTGGTTGTGACAATTCTCTTCAGAATCCTAAAGGGAGGTGCTAAGGCATTTTCTGTGGATTGGGTTGATTGGTTGCAAGAAAGTATCAAAGGGAGGGAGGGAGGAGGAGGGGGGAGGGTGAACCAGCCACATCGCTTATCATTTCACTCTCTGATATACTCCATCCACTACTGCGTTCTTCTTTGTTATCTGCTATGACTTTGAATGTTACATCACATGTATGCCTTTGCTTAGAACGCGATGTCAATAGCCATTTTTGCTACAAATTGGTCTTTTTGACAGATTTTAATAGTTTTCATTGAAGTTCAAGCACTTGACTGATTGTCGTTGGATGTTGTGGGATTTTGCATGATCGGACGTCACAGTTTGATCAAGAACTGGCCTCTCTGTTTGTGTGAAAGAAGACGAATCTATGTTGACAATCGAGCTCCTTTACTTTTTAAGTCTCTCCAATCAATAAACTATCGTGAAATAGATCCACAAGATCTTGTGGATCAATTTTGATTTAACGCCGGGATCCATCGACTGAAAAGTGGTGATGGACCAGTGTCATTGTACACTATGCCATCACTACATACGCCTCCCTCCTTGCTACAATGCAGGGCTCAATGTGGGGAGAAGGGGGGGGGGGGTCACTGACGAGGAGGCCGAAACCTCCGAAACACCGGTTTATTGCCCTGGCGTACCAACCTCGATTAAGCTTCAGACATTCTTTTTGGAATTATCGTGAAATAATAGATGTTGACTTCTTCTTCAGTCACGTAAACAATTGAAGGTTCGGCTTGTATTGTCGGCTTCAGATGCAGTCGTCAGCCACGATGGGCTTCTATAGCTTACTCTATCACGAATATCTATGTCTCTATTACAAAAGCCTAGAGCGCATGTGGCGCAGTGGTTAGAGGTGCTCTGCGTCGCACACGAGGTCAATGGTTCGATCTCGCGCTCATGGCTCACTAAGCCATCCATCCCTCCGGGGTGGGTAAATTGGTACCAGGCAGGTCTCAGACTTGTCTAGGAGGATAAGCAACACTGACTCGGTTCAGCGAGGGCCACCGCGAGTCATTGTAAAGGCCAGATTTGCATTCAGTCACCTCAAACGAAGTTAAAAATTGAAGTCGAATGCATGGCGCATCCCTTAAGGATTGATCAACGTCGAAAGCTTTATCCTTATCCCTTATCCTTATTACAAAAGCTTACAAACTATCAACCTATTTGTCTTCCAGAAATCCATTTCTCGTCGATGCTTTTGTTTTCGAAATCAAATTTATCATGTATGAAATGCAGTTTCCTCTTATGGTTGAACACTTTCCTGTATGTCCAGGATTGAAATGTTAAGAAAAACAGCGGAATTTTCACGTATTGAGAAGACATTTCAGACCCGCCTAAAATCGTTGAAAATTAACCTTTTCGAAAAGTATATAACATTCTCATGAATGTTGAGTGATATGTAAAAACTGAGGACTTTGGACAGGGGTTGAACCTGCGTCTCACCTTTCCGGGGATTGGTTCCACTCCTGCCAGACGTTCGAAGTTTTGCACACCACTCAACATATTTGAATGATTAGTTATAACATCATAACACTGCTATGAAAGCGGTAGAATGGAAGGGATTTTTTGTAGATTATCAAATATTCCGTTGTAAAAGACCACCTGACATGTTGGCTCGAAAATAATTGTCAGATAGTTTGAGATGAACTTGTAGATCTCATGATTACAGGAGCTGCCAGTATTTCTGCATCAACCTAGTAACATTCTTGATCTAGCGCTTTTGAAAAATTGTTACGATGTTGTAATTACATATCTAAGATGTCGAGTAACATGCGAAATCTTCGACTTAAGCTGGGAGTTGAACCCGTCTTCATCTTTACCGTTAACACGGTCTACCACTACGCTATCGAATCCACCGTTCTGTTACCACTCTTTCTTCAGTGCAATGTATGATTCAACTCTCGCCTGGAGTCAGAACTTTTGCATAACACTTGCCATTTTGATAGTTTTGTTCAGATATTCAGAACAATACGCTTTCTATTCAGGGAAATCTTGAGTTAGTAAAGATACCAAATTTTCTCCATCTCACTCCTGCTGCTATTGAAAAACACTGCAATGCAATCCGAAGTTAGTCTATTTGTAGATCTCTTCTTAGATTTTTCCCTCAGTACAACATTGAGAAACTTTTTTATTTTTAGAATTTTGTACGGAGTTTCCAGAGGAACTCGTCAAGGACGAAAAATTAGCGGATTCCGAATTTCCCTTGAGGATTAGCTACAATACCTATGTCCATCAGGGAACGAACATCAGAGACAATCGAGCTCGTGTTATCACCTTGCAGGTTTGCGATCATCATCTGTTACAATTACGATTATTCTCAAACTAGGGAATTAGCTTTCACACAGCGAAAAAGGCTCGGTTTTGAGAAGGTTAATGAGCGAGCGGCAAAATATCCGCCATTTTTTCGTGATAGCCGATGTATTCGACTACTCTAAGGACTTTAGAGGAGACTGAATCCTATTTAGGATCTACCTTTACATTAAGCTAGTGTTTCTCTAAGATAAGCACCATTATGAACTTGCCGACCTGGAAGTGTTAAGGGTTTCGCTTGCCCGAGGCGCCTGGTGACTGCAATAATATCAAGTGGAGCTTTCAGTGTGCCTTTAACTACTAGTTAATGTTTAGCCATCATTGGCATAAACCTGCTTTATCGCACCTAGTGAGTCATAGAGAATAAGAACAAAGGTTTTCACTGCTGAAAGGTCTCTGTAGATGAAATTCTATGACATCGTCTATCACCCGTCTTCATGTATAGTAAGGGCTCAGCACTTCTTTTATTTCTATCCTCTCCTCTCTCCTTTTTTCACGCGGGCCGCCATTTATGATGCTTCGACTACTGTCCGCGAGTTCCCTCCCGTAGTCCACAAACTGCATCTGGACGCGAATGCAGATGTTTGATGATACACATCTAAGATCATTGAGTGGTAGGCAAGACAATCGGCCTTAGGCGGGCGTTGAACCCGCGTTTTATTCATACTGGGAGCACGGACTACCATTAGATCACGGAAGCCACCACTTTACTACTTTCTTCGATATATCCTTTTGTAGCTGTTTAGTATCTTCCACATCCCTTCTGTTTAGCTTGTTCTTCTGGAGAACATTTACATTCTCCTAGAGTCCACTCCACTGGTATCTTCGAGCCCTCAGTGTTTACATCGCAGAGATGGGGTGACACTTGAGAGTTTAACTCACTGTTCATCTACACCTGTATGGCGATTATAATTGTGTAGATTGTTTAGACTTGGTACGAATTTAGGACATTCGACATCGTACTTGAGAAGAACACTGAGAACGTGGTTTCTTTACCCGAAGAACACTCCATCCATTAGTATTTGTTTCCCATCCTACAAGGAGGGTTCACGGACTGACTTTTCTCTCGACATATAAATAGTCCAAACCTTTCTTTCTCTTGAGCTTATTGAGCATCGCCTATGTCCAGTATCATTATTCTCAGCATTGCGACAGTAAGCAGTTTGGTCATATTGTGTACCTTGTCGAACCCCTTTTCCTTTGGGGATGGAAACATCAATGATGAAGATGTATTTTTCTACTGCAGTTACTATGGCAGTTAGCTTCAGTTGTGTTATGTAGGATGAGTCCACCATTGCCGATGAGCACTGGTAGACGTTTCGAGGCCTTCAAATCTTCTTTTATAGCCAACAAAAGATCAAGCGACAGGCTACTTATCCCGACAAATTTCTGTGACTCTGAACACGATCTATAAGCTATCCATCTATCACATCAATTATGCTTCACCCAAAGTCGTTTCCTGGCTCAAGGAGGATAACGTTTGTGCACGGCCACTAGTGTGCACTCAATAAAAGGCGATACTTGTCATGAATATTCATGCGGATACATTTCGGGCTCATGGGGCGCGGTGGTCGAGAGGTACCTTGCGATACACACGTGGTCTAACATTCGATAGTCAATGGTTTCTATCCCGCACTGGGAACTCTCCAAGCGTTCCATCCCTTTGGGGTCAATGAGTTGATGACAGGCTTGTCTCAGAGGATATCAGCACCGACTTCATATGTCGCTGGGGCACCGAGAGTCATTGTAAAGGCCAGATATGCATTCAATTAGCTCAAACGATGTTAGGTGAAGGCGAATTTATGGCGCATCTTTGAAAGAATGATCAACGTTGAGTATTTCATCCTACTGAGCGGTAGATCCGTGCACTGAGTCATTCCTTGCCCTGAAACCCTTTCTTTTGAGGTTGAGTACGCTTGTGGGACCAGAAATAGACATGGGCTCCCAACTCGGGGAGCCGGCTGTGGTCCATCTGGTGTCAGAACGGCACATGTCCTTGTATTTTCAATTTCAACCTGACTTTTGCAATAGGAATCCATGAATTTAATCAGCACAGATTTCGGATTCTGAAATTCGGCCAGTGTAAGAGGCAATTCATAATGCTTCTCTTTTTCGGTTAGTGTGAATGCGAAGAGGTTAAAAGTGCATGTGGTGCAGTGGTCAGAGGTGCTTTTACACACACACGTGGTTGATGAATCGATGGTAGATGGTTCAAACCTCGTGCTTAAGGTCCCACCCAGCCTTTCATCCCTTAGAAATCGGTTTTTTTGATGCAAGATTTGTATGAGAGGACGGGAGCACTGAATCGATACATCGGTAGGCCACCACGAGTCATTGTGAAGGCCAGATATGCATTCAGATTTTCAAACAATGCTTGACGAAGTCGAATGCATGGCGCATCTTTCAGGGATTTATTAACCCCAAGAACTTTATTATTTTATTCAGTTTTGTTAGTTTTAGATCAAACTATCGGCGTTACAGTTATCACCTTTTGCCAGAGATAAACTCATCCGTCTTGCCACCAATCGATACGATGAAAAGACAGATACACTTACTGTTATTACAGACAGGTTTGTATCGTTTTGGTCTTAGCTTGTGTCATTCAGAAAAAGTAGTTTTATCTGAAATCTTAAGGTGTCACACACGCAAACAAAATCTGGACTATGCCTTCTATCTGCTTACAGCAATCTACCATGAAGCCAATGTGAGTTCAAAATAAGATGTGTTGTTTGGTTTCCATTTCCTCCATTTCTGAAACGCAGCTTCTGTTGCAGAAAGTTGAACCTTGGGAGTCATTGAAGCAACGTGAGGATAGTCTTAAGGTTGAGTTCGAAGGCTCAGAGACTCAAACGAAGCTTTTCTCTCTTCTAAAGCAAATCGGATCTCATGACAAATTCGTGAGTGACAATTTTTTGTACAATTGATTATACTAGTACTTCATGTAATTTTTTTATATATTGGTTTAATTATGAGACATTTCACCTGACGATCAGTGCGTGCGATTGAAACACCATATTTGTGTACCCTTGTTTTTAGTGTATTTATCCTGTACGATCGGGGTATGGCCCACTGGATTTTTAGACATTAATTTTTTTGTTCAGTTCCTGAAGATGAGAGAGTGGGAAAATTAAATTACAGACACTTTATCTAGAGAACCCATAAGACTGTTCAATCGTGAGCGAGTTTTTGGTGTTCGTGTCGGCGTAATGTAGTAAGCATTGGTGTGAAAACAAAATACGGGTTTTCGCCACCATTTCAGGGTCTGTAAAAAGACTCAACCTATTTTGTTTCTTCAGATATGTGCTATTAGAATCTATACGTTTTTTCTAATACCAATTTGCCAATTTACTTACTGGGCAGTTTGGAATTCTAAAATTCTTCTCACCGCGAATTATGCAAAAGTTTTTGTCTTGACGCTTGAAGGAAATGGAAGTTTGTAAACGAAATCCACGGTAAAGAGGTTGAGTGGAAAAGGGTTATACTGCTCAAATTATGCAACTTCTCTGATCTTTAGAAAAACCGTCATTGATGGGGATTGGGCCTTATCGATTGGTCGTGTCTCTTAGTACAACGCTGCTTTTTGTAACGTATCATCCAGTATCAATATGCCTGATAATCATAAGCAATCGAGTGTACAACACTCTGTGCTCGGTGAGTTTCATTGGACATAAAGTGTAAAACGTTCGTCGTCGCTAACTCTTATTGTGAGGACTGGAGCTACCACAGAGATTAGCAAAAGACGAGAAAGTGTAACTGCCCGACTGACGAGATCGCAAGATCGAAACACGTGTATCGGGCTCTATAAGTCAGCTCTCATTGACAGACCACTGACATGCGTGGCTCAAGAAATGATTATCAGGCATATTGAATCTTTGAGCTGTGGTCTCAAGAAAACACTCAAATCGAAAGACATGTTTTGCTATCAGTCAGGATGATTTCATAGGTAGCTGCGTTCTTCAAGAACGAAAAACTCATATCAAATGCGGCTTTGGGAACTGTTATGCTTAAGCATAGTATTATTGCATATGCTTTGCTGTAGGTCTTTTTATCACATTGGACTCATTTCTCGTCTTAGAAATTTCAATCAATGCTTTGGTTGTTTTGTTCCGTGAAAGGAGTGCAGATTAGAAGCCGTATGACAACGTTTCTCTGCCATTCTTTCATTCCACGAAATAGGCGTTTGTTGATATTTCATATTTCTATTGCTATTCGAGCGCATGTGGCTAAGCTGTCAAAAGTGCACTATGATACATATACTCGTGGTCGATGAATTGATCCTACGCCCGAAGCTCACCAGACCTTCCGTCCCTCCAGTGTCAGCGAATTGCTCTCAGACTTGTTTAAGGGGATAGTAGCAGCACATTAACTCGATACGTCGGCAGGGCACAACGAGTATTGTAAAGGCGCGTCTAGTCATCTCAGAGGATGATAGGTGAAGACGAGCGCATGATACATCGCTCGAGACTTGACCAACACCAAGAACTCTATCCTTTTTTCCTTTGAGAATTTCTAAAGTTATGAGCAATTTGTTTGAATGCGAGTGTGAAGATCTTCGATAAGTCTTCACGTCATTTGTTGGAGGCCTAACTGATTTTTGTCAACTACTGACAGAGGTCCACGACTTATTATATCATAAAGATCCATATCTTTGGTACATAATTCTCAGGGCATCTGGGTATCTCCTTTTCAGAAGTCATTGCTTGACCTATGTGTTGTGATATTTCGGATTATAGTGTTACTGTATAGCCATGGTTAAAGTTATGAAGCAAAGCGATGTGAAACCCTTACGGCATTAACCAACTCTTGAGGAAAGCGCCATGAAATCGACTCCATCAAGCGTCGTTAGATCTAATTGAATGCATATCCGGCCTTTACAATGACTCACCATGGCTAAGCGATATATCGAATTCAGTGCTACTATCATACCAGTTAAGTCTAACAACAGTTCTTCGATTCTTGCCAGAGAGATGAAAGGCTTGGTGAACCTTGGGCGCAGGGTCGAACCATCGAGAACGTATGTATTGCAGAGCATATAGAAACACTGCGCTACACGAGCCTTCTCCTTATAGATTGAGTTCTTTGTTACGGTTCTGTTCGTTTATCTTATCTTGTGTTATGCTTCAGAATTCACCTGTAAAGAATCTCGATACGTCGACCTCTGATGAACAGCTATCTAGCGATCCGAGTGTTAAAGAGTTTGCTGATATGTGGAATAATTACGTGAATACGGTTTGTTCATTAGTTGTTTAACAACTACGCTACTGCTTGATTTTTTCTCATCAAATTTCTAGGAAGAAACTCCTGAATCCACTCGAGAATATGCGAAGCGTATAAAATCACTGCTTGGATTACCCTCACCCTCGTCTCCGTAGTAGCACGCATACCCACGGATGTTGTTGATTGAAGAGTATCTTGTTGACCTCATCTTTGTTTCAGTTAAGGAAACACCGGATATGAATAGATTTTCTTTTCTTTTTTTGCTAGTTTGTTCAGTTGTTAAAGTCTCTATGAGGCGATAAAATCATTGATTGCAATTTACCTTGCAAGAACTTGTATAAATGAAATTGATACCATAGTTGTCATTCAATTAATATTCGGTCATCTCAAAATTATCAGCCAATTTGATTTAAATACACCAAATGTTTGGTCACAAACTACTCAACAATTATTTCTAAACTTCATTTATTTAAAGATACACATAGCTTCGCAGAACAAAGATCTTGGCAATAGTAACTCATGCGATCATACAAAGCATACGGTTCACGAATATAACACAAAGCAATATAGAACAGCAACAAAAATAGACTGATTTTTCGGATTTACCTTCAACTTTGGGCTTATTAATCAACCACATCTTCTTCACTGATTGAACGACCTTCACAAAGTTGTTAAAAAGAACAATAGATTCATTTGGTTAACGTTTCGACGTGTTCCGTTCACTCCAGAGCCCACTAATCCGATCCGATGCTCTGCAGCCGGTCGTCCTCGTTGTGGCCTTCGTTGTCGTTCGAGTTGGATCTCCTTTGGAGGAGGACGGCTCAAATGGGAACCACACAAGGCAGTGCTCCTTTGATACAGGATAGCTGTTAATGATAGAACATATAGTAACTGGACAGCCACAATCAAGCATTATGCATAAAGGAGCGCTGTCGGATGAGATTCTTTATTTGAGCGGTACCCACTGAAGAGGATTCGCCTCTAGCGACAACGAAGGCTATAAGGAAGATGAACGACTATGGAGTATCGCCTTGCATTAATCGACTCTGAAGAAGATGAAATGCGTCGAAACGTTGGCCGAATGAATTCGTTTTCAACAACCCCGTCAAACTGGCTTAATAACCAAAGAACATATAAACGAAAATAGAACCTAAGAGCTTCGGAGACCTCAGAGGTGCCACTTCGACGTAGAAGAGGTTCAGAGTCAAAATAGTTTTCATATAGGTGCATGTCCGAGGATAGATAAATCATTTCAAAGCCTTGTTCTCTTGATGCCGATTGCCATGCGACGAGAATCACCAGTGATCATACTGCGCGACTTTGCGGTAGACGAAACAGTCACCAACCCGTCCCATCTCCTATTCTCAGTAGAGGTTTCGCAATATGAAGAATCTAGTCAACGAAAACAATCACTTACGGAGATTTTAGTTACCTGTAAAATGACGTAGGCCTCTCCGATTGGGAGATTATGCTGTGGCGGAACATTGTGAAAACGGGCCCAGAAGCCTTCTCACCGACCTGTAAGTTATCGAATTCGACCACAAAACTTTAATGAGGAGTCAATGACAGCATATCACCTTGCATAGTACTGCCCTGGTACTAGATTGTTCATTGTTGCGATGTCAAGGTTGACCCCTCGGAGGCCTGGTAAAGTCGATGGCGATGTCGGACGTGGTGGAGGTGGGGATCTTTCGGCAGAGCTTGATAGAATAGCTTTTCAGAACAGTTGGAAAAGACTATGTATAAACCACAAGTAGATGACTTGAACTCACGTACTGATATGCTTCACGTGCCTGAATAGGTATGAGCCATTTGCACCAATTCGACTCAAAATCTGTTATGTACGTCATTAAACCTTTCGGGACCGTGGACCCACGACCTCTGCATCCCTAATCCCCAGCGTGCTGCGTCTAAGAATGGCAAGCTGCTGTGTCTAGCAATGACAGGCTGTTACATCTAATACTGGCGCGCTGAGGGTCAGAGATGACGGAGAGATGGAGCAGACTGTGTGGAGTTGCCAGTTAGAGATGCGGAAGCCGTGGGTCCACGGTTCCGGAGGTGTCGATATAGAGCCCATACGACAAAACATTACTATCATTTCATACATCAAAGAGTAATAAAGCATGAAGTCTCGGCTTTGATCGACCAATCTCTAACAGAGCCTCCATGCATTCAACTCCATTCGTAACGTCGTTTGGGATAATTTCAAAGCATATTTGTCCTTACGACGACTTGTGGAGGATTACGGATATATCAAGCCAGTGCTGCTATGCTCCCAGACAAGTTTGGTACCAATTAACTGGCCCCGTAGGGATGGAAGGCTTGGGTCGCAGAGCACTAATCGCTTGATCATACAGCTTCTCCATACATTGACATCTCACAAGTTTAAAGCTTATGTTGCCTCATACCAAAAACCAATGATGCAAACCTTCATGATACAATATGAATCACCGCTTGGAAGCTCGTTTTCGGTTGGCTCACGGTCAAAAGGTCCTAGTTGACGGGTGGACGACCTAAAATATTAGATAAGTCCATTTGATTGTTAGCTTTTGAATCGGCTTCTCACATGATCTCAGTCGTAATTACATCCTCAAAACTATGATTATCCCTTTGCGGACGGTGTGTATCTTTCTCAATGTACGACTTTCAACGGCTTTTTTTTTTGCTAGCCAGAGCTTTTCTACTCGAATATTAGCAGCTGTTCAAAAATTGAAATTTCGGCAAATTCAACATTGTACATTGTTTCAGAAAAGGCCTTCCTAGCGCATTGCAGCGGCGAAGATAAAATTATGCTTCACACTCGGAGTTTTTCTTTTCGCAAATAGGAGCTATTTATGCACAAGAAGTATACGAGCGTGTAGAGCAAATTATCGAGCATGAGGGTATCACGGTTCCTTCTGAAGATAAGGGAGCAAATGAAAAACTGACTTCATTCGCTGGAGAAGAAGTTTTGATAGGAGTGTTAGTAAACAGTCGAAAGCTGAGACTAAGGCTACAGCCCCATGTCGCCGGTTCTCGAGAAGACTCTTTTAGAACGGTGTAAAATCCACACAAAATCATGTCTTAGGCACGTATATTTATTGCTGAACAGAGCTCTTTGGACTATTAGTGATCATTCGATAACGTGGTCGTTTCTTATTCCAACGCTGTGCTCAAATCCTGAAAAAACCGTTTCTCTGAAACGCAGCAAGTAAAATAAGTTGAATTCTCATCTGCGATCGATGCCCTCTTTAGCCAATTCACGTGCCTATGCATGAGGGACCCACGTGAACTGCTGATGCGATGCTTCCATACGAGACTGCCTCAGCCAGCCGCAAGTGAATTGGCCAAAGACCCCCTTAATCGCAGATGGGAATTCAACTTATTTCACTTGCTGCGTTGCAGAGAAACGGCTTTCTCAGTGTATAAGCCCAGCGTTGGAATCAGGAACGATCACGATACCGAATGATTACTAAAAGTTCAGAGAAAGAGCTCTGTTCGGCGAGAAATATGCACGTTTGCATCAAGAAACCTCCTTCTGTAGTAACGTCAAAAAAGGCTTTTTCGAAAACCGGCGATGTGGGGCTGTAGCCTGAAGTCTCAGCTTTCGAATGGCTACCAACATTCCTGTGAAGATTCATTCTCCAGCATGAGAGATCGGTTTTTCGTTTGTTCCCTTATAATTAGAAAGAGCGGTATCACAAATAAAAAGTTGTTTTTTTTTTCAAAACGAACGAGAATGCTTTATAATGACGGAAATCTCCCTTGCGAGAATCGACCAACAGCTGTCTGCGAGAGTTTATGAAGAACTAAAGATTAACCAACTTGGCATAATATTTTCCCGCAACGAGCTCTTGTGCGAATGTACCGGCAATGTGCCACGGAAGCACATCAACACCGAGATACGTGTAGTATTCCGGTTGAAGTTGTTGGCCTCTGCGGAAGATCAATTCGAAAGAATTAACTGGAGATCATTCTTATTGCAACAAAAAAGTCCAAAAGAAAATCACTCTGTTAAGAAAAGGTCGGACATCATTGAAGAGGAAATCCTCCCTTGAAACAGCTCTTAATCTCTCAAAAAACGAAGTTTCTTGACTTTTGCTCTGCCTTTAAATATTTCTATTAGACATATCTACTCCCCCCCCACCCCCCCCCCCCCAAATTGCTTTCTACCTCATCGTGGCCGGGAGGTGTTCCTGGTTATCGGACTGGAAAGTACAGAGGGGGTTGAAACCCTAACAGGGCCGCTCAGGCTGCGACAGAGTCTGACGTTTCCACTCGGAAACCTCAGCTAAGTGTAAACCGTACGAGTAACCATCGCCGCCTTGGTGGCTACTAGTCCCAACGTGGTCATATCCCTCTGAAATACGTGAGCTGAAAACTGTTCCAATGTGGTGGCGACCTGAGGAAGACCCGGCTAAGCTTATCTCGGGACTCCGGGGAAGAAAATAACCAAACTAGCACCGTTCACCTATGCTGGGGCCCGCACAATTCGCGAAGACGGACCATCCAAATATACAAGTATATCTATCTTCAGGCTAATAAGCTATGAAAGTGTACGGTAGAATTCTCGCTACTTATATGTTAGACGGCGGCAAATTTTAGCCCGATCTCATTTGCTGGACAGGAAATTTTTATAGGAGTGTTAGTAATCATTCGAAAGCCGAAATCTCTAGCTACAATTCCACATCACTGGCTTTCCAATATACCCTTCTATAACGCTGTAGCATCCAGAATAAACTTTTGTTTCCCACTCGCCTTTCACTTTCATTTTTACCACGAGTATAAATCGCTGGAAGCACGAAAAGCACATCAGCATGTAGAGAATCTACTTTAGTATCAGAATCATGCGATCTAAAGCTTCTGTCGATGCGGTGAAAAAATCCTTAGTAAAATTTGCCGCAGTTTTAATACATAGTGCAGTAGACCACTATGAAGCTACGCGTAGATCAGGCGATTACCTTACTAAGAAGCCGTCGCTGCGGCTTCTCTTCACATCTTACTCAGCTATGAACCTTTTCGGCGACTTTATTTACCGGCCAACTCACGGAGCGAGGGGACGCGGCGATCGAGAGCGTTTGAAATATTGTGATTCAATTGGGGATTCTTCCACCGAATCGACAGAAACTTCGGACGAAAAGTATAATTCTGATAGTGAGGAAGATTCTCTACACGCTGATATGCTCTTCGTGCTTCCAGCGAATTATGCGCATGATAAAAATGAAGGTGAAAGGCGAGTGAGAAACAAAATTTTGTTCTGGATGCTATGGTGTTATAAAAGGGTGCTTTAAAAACCGGTGACGTGGAGTTGTAGCCAGAGATTTCGGCGTTCGTATGATTACTAACACTCCCATAAAAAGTTCCTGTTCAACGAATCAGATCGGCTTAAACATTTGCCGCCGTCTAACATGTAAGCGCCGAATTCTCTACCGGAACAAGGTCTTGGTGATTCTCAGCCATCAAAACTCAAGAAAATTAAGTCATGTAGCTGGAAAGAGCTTCTCCCACCTCGCACCAGTTACTCATAATAACGAGATCTACTGAAAATATGATTGGACGCTGATGCAAGGGTCAGCAAAAACCGCGATTTACCTCGGGTTTCCTTCCTGCACAGGTTCAGTCCCGCTTGACGACAATGGGGCTGGATCGTCCGGGATAGGAGATGCGCTTCGGTTCATCTAAATGCTCCGATTTGAGAGAAATAAAAAAAAAGAGCAGAATTATTCTTTTGACCGCTTTTTTAGCAGCGATAAAAGGATGAAGGATAAAGATCTCGGCGTTGATCAATCCCTGAGGGATGCGCCATGCCATTTAACTTCGTTTGAGGTGATTGAATGCATATCTGGCCTTTATAATGACTCGCGGTGACCTCTCGCTGAACCGAATCAGTGCTGCTTATCCTCCCAGACAAATCTGAGACCTGCCTGGTACCAATTTGCCGACCCCGGAAGGATGGATAGCTTTGTGAGCCATGAGCGCGAGATCGAACCATTGACCTCGTGTGCGACGCAGACCATCTCTAACCACTGCGCCACATGCGCTCTTTGCAGCGATATGACAGCATAGTTGTGATGTTCAGAAGAGTTGAGTGATATACAAAGTCTTGAACCTCGGGCGGGAGTGTCTCGCCCTTCCCGGGGGGATTGCAAACCACTGCATTAGCGGAGCTTCCTCCAAAAAAGGGGTGAGACGTCGGTTTAACCGTGCGAGGATCAGAGTTTGGCTTCCACTTAATATTTTTAGATACAAAAGCTCCGAAGCGCTTAGCGTTGATCCGTTCCCAGGGGGATGCGTGGTATCGAATTAGCGACCGCGGAGGGATGGATGGTTTGGTGAGCCATGGCGCGAGTCAAACCATCGACCTTATCTGTGACGTCGAGCACCTCAACCATTGCGCCTTATGCGCTCCTACTACTAAATACATGTTAGGGAATATTAAGAGGACTTTAGAAGCTTTCAAAAACTAGATAATTGAACAGTCTCAGCACCATGACGTCCTGATTACTCAGGTCACTACTGAACTATCAAAAGAATTGCAGAACGAGTGTTATTAGAGCAGCAGCTCCGATAATGCAGTGGTTAAGACACGCCACCGGAAAGAATGAGACGCGGGTTCAGATCCCGCCCCAGGTTCCGAGTTTTGCATATCACGAAGTACTCGTGGAAAGTTAGCTATGACGTCATAATACTGCTGTTAAAGCGGTAAAATAAGAGGAATTCTTCTGGAGTGCTGGAAAAGAAGTAATGTAGACCGACTGTCCCAGTTCTGTTTAATAGGATTTTTTAGCGAAAATACAAAGGAAATGCAATACAGCTACTGAAGAGCTACTGAAGGTAAACAAAATAAACAGTAATAAACAACAACAACAACAAATAAACAACAGTTAACAGCGCCGAGTGGCTGACCTGATTCTCTCTTCCAGCCATCACAGTTGATGAGAGGGCAATGATCTCGACAATGTGATTAGAGTGGGTCGATAAGGGGCCTCGGGGCCAAGAAACAAGTCAAAACCTGAATTTACGCGCCAAAGCCCGCGCGCGACGCAGGCCCTACGGCACCGAACGCGCCCCTGCCTGTAGCGCGCGTCCTACGACGACTCAGGCACGTCCGGGAGAGTGCACAACTCACCGCCTGACTCTGACGCAGGATACCTCCGACGCGACTAGGAATATCATCTACCACCTGGCAAACTGCCAATAGCGCAGATCCTACAGTGCCTTTGACGCGTCTCGACTCGTCATTCACCTGTTGGAAAGCTGCCTGTGGCGGACGTCCTAGGACACCCCAGACACTTCTAACAAAGTCTGATCTGCCCTTGGGCTGACCCTGTGACATAGGCTACCTCAGATGCATCTAGGAGTGTGATCTACACATTGGCAAGCTGCCTGTGGCGGGCGTCCTATGACACCCCAGGCAAGTTCAGGGGTGTGATCTACCCTCCAGCTTATTCTATGATGTAGATCCTACGGCACCCCTGACGCGCCTACGAGTGTGATCTACTCACTGATGAGCTTGCCTGTGGCGCACGTTCTACGACGCCTTGAATCCGTCTGGGCGTGCATCTAGCGTGCATCTACCCGTCGGAGAGCTACATGGGGCGCCCCTCCTACGAGATCTCAGACACGTTGGGAAGACTGCGACCTACCCTCCGGCTGACCCTGTGATGTACGTTACCTCAGACGCGTCCAAGGGTTACCCAGTGGCTAACTGCCAATGGCGCGGTCCTACGGTGCCATTGACGCGTTTGGAATTGTCATCTATCCTCTGGAAAATCATACGACCGCAGCGTCAAGCGTCAAATCTGGCCACATTCTTGTCGAAACTCCTAAATGTTCCTAAGGAGCGGTAACCTCGATGACGTAGCGGTAGGTGAGCACTCCCGATATGGGGAAGTGCGGGTTCGACTCCCAGCTTAGGCAAAGATTTTGCATATCATTCGGCATCCAGGGAGACATCCGTACAAAACTCTTTCGGAAGTTTCGTGTCTCTAACATCATCGTTGCTTTCACACGTACTTCACGACCACGTGACTAACCGTTCTTTCTATTCATTCTCGGATACAATGTGAAATACAAAGAGAACGCTGAGATCCGAAAGAAAAACTCCGGACTCCGGCTGGGCTCCGAACTCGCGGTCATCTTTACTGGAGTTCACGTTTTACCCACTAAACCATCGAGGCTACCCATGTGCTCCTGCGGAACACAATGACTGACAACAATAACATGGAGCCCTGAGGCAAGACATCTGTAACATTTAACTAACAAGAACAGGATGTAGAACACTCAATCGCAGGAAGAGTGATAATGGAACAGGAGTCACGATAGTCCAATGGTTAGCACGCGAAGCCGGGAAGGGTGAGAAGTGAGTTCATGTCCTGTACGAGGTTCAATTTCCGTAACACTCAACAATTTTTATTTATCTACACGACCCGTCATCACAGTTTTTATTGTGCCGATCGCAGTACTCCAAGCATTCGATTCGTTTTTCCTCTTCTTCTTGAATGATGTGGAATAACGGTTGAGCATGCCTCCGTGGCAATATCGAGGATACCCCGACTCTGGCGTTCCATAGGATCTTCCTAGCCGAGACAGGCATCAAAACCATCCGGCCACGGCGCCCCATCACTCAACATTATCGAGATATATATAGTTATAACACATACCACCGCTGAAAAGTGGTCAAGGAAAAAAAAATTCTCGTCGGTTACGAGATACGTTTAACCTAGGACGATGCCCTCCTGTTGCACGAGACCTTGAACGATGGACACATGTTCTTTTCCCCAAGTTTGCGGTGTTGGAAATCAGGAACCCAAGTATTTTCATAACTTAGCAATTACTTGATACTCGAACTTGAACGGACCACCTTCACTGAAAGTGCAAGCTCCAGCACATTTCCCCTGGCAGTTTTATTCTCTGGAGTCCCGAGGTAAGCGTAGTCGCGGCTTTCTCAGGCTTCCGCACATTTGCTATCCCAATTTTAACGCTTTCAGAACCACAGATCCAACTCCTTGCGTCTCCAACTTCCAGCATGTTGCGTCTAACAATGGCATGCTGAGGTTACACGCCACTGTTACAAGCAACACGCCGGGGGTCAGAGATGCAAAGGGTTGGGTCCACGATCCTCGAAGCTTAGGTGTTAAATTCTTTGAATTTGTATTAAGAATTTGGAGTGAGACTTCACCAACGTAGAGATAAAGTTTTATACATAAAACAGTGACTTTTTAATCAACTAAGGCATTGTAGAGACTACGAAACCGCAATGACTTATCACAGGGATACCGGAATAAATTGCACAAATAACAACATAGGAGGATGAAAAACGTCAAAAGAGAAGGTCCCCCGCATCCTGGAGGGATTATAAAACAGAAAACAAGTCCCATCACCGATCGATATCAGATATATTTTTTAAGATTATGTCCAAATAATTCAAATAACTATGCATATGAAGTCAAAAAAGAGACTAGAAGTGTACTGAAGAGTCAGAAGCCTTCGATTAGGCTTCAATCTTTCGAAAGAATAACTTTCACTCTCTACTTTTGAAATGACATAGAAGCTCGAAATACTTTTCTTTTTCTAGAATAAAATGATAGCATAAATGAAGCTACTGTGTCCACTGGAAATGAGTGGATCACTTTTGGTCAGAAGTGATATGATAGAATCATTGAATTGAAATTTCTGATAAGTTTTTACAATGGCTCATCATAGAGAAGTTGGTTTCCGTCCCTTACCAGTAGCTCCCTCTTCTAACTCCTGAAGTCGTAACTCCAGCTGAACTCTTACCTAAATATGCTCACTGCTGTAATCACCTAGCTTCCAAATGAGCTTGATTAAGATGAAGAAAGGATAGCGAAAATCTAGATATAAAATACCTGAGCCATTCTTGCCCTTTCAGCCTCTAGTTCAGCATTTTGTGTTCGAAGACCTGCAACAAAGGATGAAATTAAACTATGACAAACGGAACGATTACGGAAAACGAAAGAGATCTCAAGCTGACACTGCTTAAATTAAAAAATTCGTAGCAGGGCGCGAAAAAATACCAATGAAGTTCTCTAAAGTTTGACATTATGTTTTTTAAAATTTTTTTCACTGTTTATACGACCCATCATCATATTTCTACTTTCTTCATGAATGGCTTAGAGCGCTAGTTGGGCAAATATCTCTGTAATCTCAGAGAAACTAGACTAAGACGTTGAGTAAAGCGTTCCCTAGCTAACTGAAGGAAAGTGTTGAGGAAGGTGTCCGAACCAGCGCCTTGTTCTTGATCGTTTAAGCCACCAGCCTTGCTTCTTGATCGGCTGAGCCACCACACGGCCGGAGACTTTCTAGTCACAAAAGATTTTGAAAAAGCTCTACCACAATCCGTGAGTTTCACAAAAGTAGTAGTATGATGATAATACTCTGAAAGAGTAGGTCAAAGCGAAACTAAGTAGGAATTGTACCTTCGCAGCGTCGGGCCCAGCGCTCAACCCCTTCACCATGGGTTGCGCTCAGCTCGTCTCCAAGAAGGTCGGCAATCTGCGTGTCTAGAACGAAAACCCTTTATGAACAGTAATTTAGCACAAAAAAGTTCTTCTACTGACGACTGATTGGTGAGAAATGTACCAAAATCTGCGATGAACCGTTCAATGTCCATCACATTCACGTATCGACCGTCAGTCTGAGTCTCAACTGTGCTCGTTTTCCTTGGATTCGGTGCCGGTGGAGATACTCGTTGTGGAACAGGAGGAGGAGGAGCTGTTGGTATTGCCGCTCCAGAAAAAAAAGGAATAAGTGAAGTTTCATAGAGAGAGAACAACTGCAAAGGTTCAGAAGGTAAGCTAATTCCAAACCTGACGTTAAGGAATGATCAACGGCTATGCCTGTGGAATCTGACGTCCTACGAGACTCAGAAGACAACATTCTGTAACACTTCAGGAAAATATAACATAAAAATGGGAAAAAATAGTAAGAATTCAAAAGCTAAAAGGATAAAGCTCTCGGCGCTCCTGAGGGATGTGCCATGCATTCGTCTTCATGCAGCATCGTTTGAGATGATTGAATGCATATCAGGCCGGGGACTACTAATGTATTGAGACGGTGCTGCTATCCTACCAGCAGGTGTGCCACCAGTTCACCAACCCCCTAGGAATGGAAAGACTTGGCGAGCCTTTAGGGTGCGGTCAAATCATCGACCATCAGTTGAGCGACCAGGTGTGTGTCGCACAGCACCTCTAACCAGTGCGCTACGTGCGTTTGTCAAGGAGAATAAATAGGAAAAAAAATATCTAAAACATACCCTGCTTGCGTCATTTCAATGTGCTTCATCATATCTAGGCTAGCGCTCCTGAAGTGACCTCTTTGCTGAGGACGAGGTGGAGGTTGTGGAGGAGGTCCAGACGGTGACTTCAAGGCAAGAAGTGGAATGGCTACAAACGCGACTCTCAGAGAAAGAAAAAGAAACAATAATCCGTAGATGAAATTGTCGTACTCTGCTTCACTGCAGTTGGACGACTGTCGACTAACAAAGGCGGCACATCAGAAAACTCTGCAAGATGAGTGGAGACCTAAATCTCAAAAATAAGATGATAAATAACGCAAGGAAAACTGATAACAGACCTTTTTCGGTTCTCCCACAGAATTTTGCAACTCAAAGTCGACAGCTTCAAACTGATCCCATGAGCGAGAAGATAGTGGACCTGGAAATCAACAAGTAACTCCAAAAAGGAAAGAGTGAAGACGCGAAAGATTAAACTTGTTTACGAGATCTAGCCTTCAGGAATTCGATGCAAAGTTCTCGATCCCAGGCGGGATTTGAACTCATGTTTCACCCATACTAAGGGAACAACTACCACTAAACCATCCAGACCGTAGCTCTGCTAGCACTTTGATCGATGATGAGTATCGAAGGTGGCAGCAAACAACCCTTAACAGGTTTGGAATAGTAGAGCGATGGCCTCGTTGTTATAATGACAGCATGCATCCTTGTTATGGATGAAACGCAGGTTCAATTCTCGCCTGGGTCGAAAATTGTGCATATCGCCAAGCCTCCTTAGGTATACAATTTCATTTTCAGGTGAAGATATGTGGTACCAACCCTGCGGAGCTGAGCAGGATACAGATGGACTATTCGGTAGCTGAGAATAAAGGCATGGAGGAGCGAACGGAGGACGTATGCAGGCAGGCAAACACGGTGGCACCGGCACATGACCCTGCAAAGAGAAAAGAATCTAAGTAAGTGTACTGGCTGAGTTTTGAGGGCCAGATAGAAAACTTACTTCATAAAAAACAAGAATAAAGATCAAGTTCTCCACGTTGACCAATCTCTGAGTGATGCGGCATGCATCCGAGTTCATTAACTATCGTTTGAGGTGATTAAATACATATCTGGGCTTCACAATAACTCGCGGTGGCCTATCGATGGATCAAGTGCTGCTATCCTCCCAGACAAGCCTGGTACCAATTGCCGACCCCAGAAAGATGGAAGGCCTAGTGGATCGTGGGCGCGGGATCAAACCATCGATCATGTGTGTGTCGCAAACTATCTCTGACCACTGCGCTACTCAACTTACCTCATACACACTTAAATCAAGAAAATATAAGTAAACCTCGGGAAATACCTTGACTTTAACACAATAAGGTGCATGGCTGTTGAGAATTCATTGATATCGAGCCATCCATCCTCGTTAACGTCAGAAAGGCTCCAAATTCTGGATAATATCAGATACTTTACATCATCATATTGACTTATCGACATAAAAGAATTCAAGGGTGAAAATCCCTTAATCGAAATCTTACAACTGTCTTTTTTTTCAAACAAAACTGCATGATGTTGGTACTTCTCTCTTCAAAACTGATGTTTAACCCTTTGAGGACCGCCGCTGACAAGCAGGCGGCGTCGCGCCGTCGCTTTGGCCACGCAGCATCTGCATGTATGTGTGTGCATGTGTGGCTGCATGCGCGTACCATCCTACAAGACACAACGCAGCCATCACAGTAGCTGAGATTAGATGTCGCGCGGCTTAGTATGAAACGCACCATGTGGTCCTTGAAGGGTTAACTTTCCGGCGATTACGCCTTCCTCACAGGCGTTTAACTAATGATATAGGAAAGGCCGTTGGTATCTTGCCACACACTATGCAGAACTTTATTATAAAAAAAAAAACTATTGAACACTTGAAGCACTCGATAATAGCTTCTTCATAATCAACCACATAACACGAAGTTCATAAATGATATTTATTCGGCTAAAGTTTCACCGTCTCTGTCTTCTCCAGAGCCGATGATTCGAGTCGAACGCGTAGTCGTGATGTCCTCGTTGTGGATCCTCTCATTCGTTTCGTTCGAGTCTTCATTCGAGCCACTCAACTGAGGAAAATTGGACTCGAACGATAACGAAGAAGAAGATTCACAACGAGGACATCACTACTTGGTGATCGACCAGAAGCACCGGTTCTGAAAAAGACAAAGACGACGAAACGTAAGCCAAAGAAATTCCATTTATCAAACTCGTGATATGTGCTCAATCATTAAGAAAACTAATGAGTGTTTTGAGTGTTTAATAGCGTTTTTGTGATCGTAGTGTTGATTATAGTTGTGACAACCTACCGTTGGTTTCTCCTCTATAGAAACTTTAACGGCTCTGAGGAAGTCAGATAACCAAAATGTTAGGCATCGATTGTGAAGGGAGAAATATGAATATCGCAAAAATTTGAAACCGAGGGAAAAGGGACATTTCATGAGCTATTTCCAAATGTTCAGAGTTTGGTGAAAATCGGTCCAATGACTACAAATAGTAACTTACTCAATCACCCGATGAAGTTCGATCGAGTAAGAACATCGCATACCTTGAGAGAGAGTCATTATCGAGGCCACTCCGCTTGAAGAAGTCGACAATTCGTGAATCGCCGCCATTGAGAGCTCCCTCTATGCTATTCTTCCCCTGAAATGTTTACTATTATATACATAAAAAGCATAAAGGATAAAGCTCTGGGCATTGATTAATCGCTGAGGGATACGCAATACATGCGAGTCCATATAAAACATCGTTTGAGGTTACTGAATGCATGCGTGGCCTTTACAATGGACTCACGGTGGCCCACCAATATATTGAATCAGTGCTGCTATTCTTCCACACGAGTCTGGAACCAATTCACCGACCCCGCAGGGATAGAAGGGTTGGTGACCCTTAAAGCCTGATATCGAACAATCGACCACGTTGGTGTCATGGGGCACCTCTAACCATCGTGTCTTACGCACCTCCTTTCAATAATATACCTTTAAAAATGATGAAAATAAGAGAAGAAAACCTGAGTGACGTTCATAAGGTGACGGAAACATTTCTGGTAGTAGTCACGTTGACGAGGTGACATCTCATAGAGCGCATCTTGGCTTGTGTAGGTCTTACCCCTGAAAAAGGACTTACATTGTCTTATGAGAAGACCAGTTGAAACAAAAATCTTTTTACTAATATAAAATCAATCAATAAAACGTATAAACAGTGAAAAGCATAGATGTGCCATTGTGAGGGTATAATGACCACACCAAACACTCCTGAGAAATTTCAAAAACGTTTTGTTCTCTAAAATTATCCAAATATACTCAAAATATAGCTATCGACTTTTATGGAGGTACATAACACAAAGTCGATCTCGAAATTCCGCAGGTAAAAGCTTTAACGAAGGAAAAGTGTTTTCTACTTATATAAGCTTCCAATCTATCCGAATCACCAGTTAAAGACAAAACAAGGTTCATACAAAAAAATCCCAGTCCGAATTAGGGTTCTTTAGCCACGACGATGAGATAGAAGGGTTTTGGAACGGGTATTACTGCGAATAATTGATGGTTTCGGCTAATTGAATGTTGCCTTGGGAGGACACAGCAAAAAGAGGGTCTAAGAGATTTTTGTCATGGTTTTCCTATTTTAGGGACTTCCCTTAGGTTTAGAGAAGCGGATAGAGTGGAGTGTTCTAAGCATTTTGTGTCAGAGTTATCCTTACATGTTTTCTATGGGCTTGATGACCACAGAAAAAGATTTCAAGACCTTTATTGTTTAACCTTTCCTATTTTACGGGCTTGTTATGAATAATTTCCCCTGAATTCTGGGGCCATAAAACCTCCCGTAGGATTTAAGAATTTTTTTTGGTTTCTTAAAGGGAGCATTTCTGACTCTTTTACCTCTAAAAATGCAGCTTCTATTTAATTAGACAATAATGTAATTCGTCGGCTATACCTTATAAAAGCACTCCTGGATAGGACGATTACTTCTCAAATAACTTTTCAAACAAAATATACAAACAAAAAGGCCAGAAAACTCATACGTATGCTTACCTTATATCGCGTATATGTATATATGTATATATATATATATATATATATATAATGTTTATATATATAATGTTTATATATATATATGTAGATTTGTATATGTTTATGTACACGCACGCATATGCGTATTACTATTATTATAGTATATTATATCGCACCACAAAATAATACATACGTGGCAGTATATACAATGTATGTGTATAATATAATGTATACATACGCGTACATATACGTACATATATTAGCATGCCGGCTTATACATTCACACATGTATATATATACATATGTATAAATATATATATGTATATGTATATATATGTATATATATATATATATTTACATTTATGCGACATGTTTAAGCGTACATACATCCTATCAATATATGTACAATATAATATATGTACATTATACACATATATACATAGGTAGATGTGCTCATATGTATGCACATTTATGTGTGTATGTGTATGGTAAGAACTGGGAAAGTTAAATAACAACAATGAAGGCATAGATTTTCCAGGTAAGTAGTTGAGGCTAGTCAACATTATGTTATAATCAAATCTAAATCCTATTAATTTTTTAGAATAAAAGAGACGATGCGCGCATACATACATGTCAATGCGCTCACCTATGCCTATATATGAATACATACGTATGGACGTATATATATATATAAATTTATTTATTTATATATATTATCTATATATGTACGCGCGTGTAGGTGAATATAGAATACATATGTAGATATGTGCACATACATATGTATATATAAGTATAATATATGTACATACATATTTTATATGTATGTATATTGTATTGCAATAGCATATGCTGTCTACACAAATATATATATATATATATATATATATATATATACTCAAGTAAACGTGACGTGCATAAATGTATTTACACCCTTTATATATATATATATAATATATATATATATATATATATATATATATATAATATATAATATATATAAAGACATGTATAGAAATATACATATATCGCAGATGTGACGTATGTATCCACATACATATATATACACATATATGTACATATAATGAAGTATTAACATAAACATATACGTCGAATGATGCTTTGTACTGTGCAACTCTGACGTCATCTAGGACCCCGAACTCGTATTTCATCGTTTTCGGAGGCGCGTGCCTTACCAATTGCACTACTGACGCCTGTTTTGTCACCACTCTTTCTACGTTACAAAGCATCAAAAAACAAAAAAGAATTCAACGACTATATATATAATATATATATACATGTATATAGATGGATAGATATAGACATATGCACGTGTGTATATGTATATTACGGAATAAAAAGTTGAATGCAATGAACCTTCGAGGGACTGGCGATGATGTCGGCAACTGTCTTGGCAAAGTCTCCATTTGCAAAGAATAGGGGTCTACTCTCCGGATCGGCCGCCATCCAGGTGCCCGCACACCTAGAAAGTAAGGAAATCTCTTCAATTATTCATATCGACAGAGAAAAACGGACGATTTATAAAGTATACAAATAGGAGAGCCGAGTCAGAGCCGGAAGAAGGTTAAAAGGCAATAACTGTTAAGATTATGATCAAAAAAGAGTGAAGATCAAAAAACAAGAGGAAACCATCGCTTATGGATTCATTTAAATAAGGGGCAAGCGTTTCAATTAACGGATAAAAACTCATCGGAGCAAAAAAAAGGAAACTTCCATGTAAAAGCCAAGGATCCTGGAAAGCGCCGAATGGACCAAAGACTGAAGAAGAGGTGACGAGCTCTCAGAGATCAGCAAGGACTACAACTTCGAGGCCAAGGGGGCCGTCAAGCGCCGCAGGACGGGAAAAACGGGCATTTCTGGATTGAGAACGGATACCTCTTTGCCTAAACAGCTGATGAGGGCTCTTCCGTTGGTCTCTGATTCTAGACGTTTGACGATACGAACAATGAGCGATGGTCTCAGTGGCGTTGTGGTACCACGCGCCGCCACCGTGAGTAAACTGCGGGTTCAACTCTCGGCTGGACTCGGAAGCTTTGTATATCAATTGACATTCATGGATATACAGTTAAAACAGCATAAAATCGTTACAAGAGTGGCTAAAATAGATTATTTGTAGCTTTATAATTTGCCAGGACGACTCTGTAAATCCGCGCGCCACTGACAAATACGTGGACCGATGCGAATAGGTGCGATGTGACATCATCTGGTGAGAATTTGGTGAGAACTTTGCCCCGCCTCCTCTTCCCCTTGCCTGCGGGGTTCCCCAGGAACTGATGCTGCAGGCAGGGTTCCCCACCTCCGCATTCCCACGCGGGCTTCTGAACAACGCTCGGGACAAGGCACTAAACGTCGTAAGGTTCCCAAAGAAGTAGCCCTGATTCGGGGAGGGAAGGAATGGAGGGTCAAAGGTTTGGCTAGTAACCCCCTCCCCCTCTACCCCCCACGGCTCAGCTGTTATCCTCCTCTGGAGGTATTATCCATAAGACATACATCTAACCCATGATCATTATTGAACTCTTGGCGATAAGGGGTACTGTAAGTGAAATGGGGGCGTGGAAATCTGGTGCTGTCTATGATAGGTGAGGTGTATCCCATTGAGGACCACCGTTGATAGGCAAGCGGCGTCGCTCCTGTCGCTTGCGCGGCAGTCCCAGAAGGTGGCATTTGCGCCTTTGTGCGAAAATGTCGTGCTTCCTGCATCTCCGTTCCCACGAGCGCCTTCATTCTCACAACACGAGACGTCTCCGGCACAATAGCTGAATGAGATTTGACGTCGCACGGCACGGCACGAAACGTGGCCGTATGGCCCTGCAAAGGTTATGGAGTGTTAGCCTAAAAAGTACCGAGAGAAGACTCAAGAAAGTTCGTGTGAAATCAGGTTAATGGGTTGATATGGTACCGATACGGTTGGAACATGGCTGGGTGAAAGACGGAGGCAAGAGCTCGATAGTGTGGTGGGTAACTCATAGCACTTGGAAAAGGCAGTCGCGGGTTTGAGGCCATCTCAGGTCCTGACTGTTGCTTGTAAATCGACATTCTTGTGGTTATTGCGCAACATTGATGTTAGGTTGTGAAACAGTCTCTGGGAATGTTTAGAACCTCTTCGAGGTTGACGAGGACGTCAGTGGCATACGTATCTTTCGGAGGTGTCGCCCATTTCATCAGACTCACACGCCCAACACTGAACGCTACTTTATAGCAGGGATGGGGAGACAATGTGGCACGTGATTCTGTGTTCTTCCAGTCGATGGATTACGGCTACTATTGAATAATGTAGGGTCCAGTGTGAGGCTTGTGGCAGTGATGAAGCGGGCGATACCGCCGAAAACGTACGTAAGCCACTGGCGTACCAACGTTGAAAAGGCTCCAAACATTCTCATAGACTACATTGGCTATTCACAGCGAGGTTTGAAAACAGTCGTAATCTGATAACATGATAACATAAGGTCTGTTATGGGCATTTACACAGTGCTAGACAGGCGCCTGTTTCGTTTTTCCAAACTCCTCAGTAGCGCAGTATTCCTCGGTTCAGCCAGTCCTTTAGGAATAAACTCCTATAGAGGAATCGACGTCGAATAACAGATGCTGCAAGTCAGGTGACGAAATCCGGCGACACTGCAGTGATCACAGTCGAGTGTTTGCGGGCGGTAGAATGAATCATACCTTACTCTCGACCTTTATATAGACCACCTATCTAAAGGCGCGTATCTCTAAGAGATCGGCTAAATCGAGGGAGCTGTTGCTACTGAAGAGTCTGGAAGGGACGAAGCAGTCGCTTGTCTTCCACTGTATTAGTGTCCATAACAGAGCTCATAACAGGCTCAAAACATGTTATCATGTTATCATATGATCATTGTTTCAAGCGAGGTCTGTATACATTGTCGAGGAGTGAGGTTAGAACAGTCGACTGGAAAGTTTCTAAACAGGGCGGCTTTCTTCAAAAGATTACCTTAGAGCGAGATGCATAGGTAGTAGCATTCATCACTTTGCCATTTTCCCGACTAGAGGAGGTGAAAGATATAGTAGAGCTGACGTACATTCAACATTTCGTCTGACATAGAAGTCGGTAAAGATAGGTAATTACTTGACTTTTAGCCTTCACGACATATCATATCATTCTCATAAATTATCGACCACGTGATCTATGTAATGGTGTAATTCATCTACGACTAGCCGAAGTAAAAGTTCGAATTTTTCTCTCTATTTGAAATCCAGACTTTTCTTTCTCTTTGAAGCTTTTCCAATAAATGAAAGCAATTGCACTTCATTTATTGGCATTCTTTTTCGGAAATGAAAGAAACGAATTCGCAAGCAGTGTGAAAAAAGCTGCCCAGAGCAGCAGTGGTCGGACACAATCAGAAATAAGCGAATTAAATGGCGTGGATCTGAATATTGAATTCAATATAGGCGTGTCCCTGAACTAGTCGCTTTCTTCAAGATGGTGAAAGTTTGGTGAAAAATCATGGGGAAAAAATAAATAAACATCCAAGGTATCATTAACGTATGAGCGTTCAGAGGAATGCATATTTGGCCTGCACAATAACATGTGCCACTGGTAGCATACTGATTTTTTTTGTCCTTCCAGACAGGCTTGATACCGATTTGCTGACTTCAGAGGTATGAAAGGCTTCCATTAATCGAGAAGCACGTTTGAACCATGCACTTTGCATGTATCCAATGTTGTGCACTTTTAGCCTCTATGCTCGGCACGCTTGCTCTTGTACTTAATTCATTACTCGAGTACATCATCCAAAAAAGTTCTCGAACTCTGAAAATGCGGTATCGGCCTTTGCTTGACGATTTCTACCCACTACTTTAACATCGTAGAGTTTTGGTAGAGTCGATTTCCTGAAATCATGACATAGCCATCTTAAGGCGTTCTTAGGTGAACTGGAGAGAGTGAGCTGAGTTCAGGCAAACTCGGAATCAATTTCCGCACTCGAAAGATGAGCAGTTTAGATAGGCCAGCGCGCTGTCAAACCTTTGCCTTACGCTCTAGGATCTTGAACGCATCGAGATGTCAAATCGCCCATACCAGCAATAATTGAAGGGCTCGAGCGGTAATCAGTGCTGCTTTTGTGTCTTCTTCCCGCTGGACGATTTGGCTGCTTAGTAGATCTGAGTGAAGAAATCATATCACTCATGTTTAGACAGATTTTAACGAGGAATCGTGATGATATAACCAGGAGCAGAGAGCCAACTTTTATTCTCGGGTATGGCGCATTCACTAATGAAGGATGTATACTAACAGCGAGCATGCCCTTTTTCCTCATCTCACAAATTGCCTCCTGTTGGTCTTCATTCGGACTCATAACTAATTGACTCCACATCCTTCACTCAACACACTGCTGAAGTCAACATCGGAATTTTTATTTCGAACATCACATTAAAGGATAAAGAATGAAGATCTTACCGTTGATCAATCCGTAGAAGGTGCTCTATGCATCCGATTTCATTAGTCATCGTTAGGGATGACTGAATGCATATCTGACCTTAACCGTGGCTCACGATGGCCTACTGATGTATCAAGTCAGTGCTATTATCCCAAAAGTTTGGTACCAATTCACCGATGTCGAAGTCGAACTCAAAAGCACGAATTCAATTCAATTAACTTCATAAATTACAAATGACTGGAGGACGAATTATATGCAAGAACTGTCGGGAATACAAAATTGAGAAGTGTGCGGTATATGTAGGAAGTAAATGGATATTGAAATTTCAGAGCATTTGGACTCAGTTGAATTTCTGCGTATCTCTCTTCGCTGATCAAAACTGATTCGTAGGACGACCACGAAACCGAATATAGAAGATTAGCTCGGTTCGTATGGAATGCGAATCCCGTGCTAAGGTGTCATCAGATAATAGCCCAGCATGATTTTTGTAGTTCGATTGTTACCAGACGGGTTGTTAAAGAAAAGTGAGCCAATAGAAGTACACGACGTG
>JAHQIW010005183.1:0-95043 GCA_019055375.1 Parelaphostrongylus tenuis | reverse complement strand
ACATGGCACTGATCACCTCTCTGTTGAGTTGTAAGGCAAGCGATGTACAGTCCAATGAGTCGATTACTCATTCAGTTAGAATAAATCCTCTTCTATTCATTCACCCACCTAAGCGTACATGCATGCTTATATACACTACGGAACGCAATTTATACAGAATATGCATACATATAGGGTTGTCTAATTTCTTTCGCATTTCGACATTTTCATCAAATCCATTTTTATTTATCAAAAGAGATCGGCCAGTCATTAATATGATTACCATGACGATTGATGATATGTAAGAATTTGCAAAACAGAGATTGGATGCCTTTCTACACAAAGAATGAGCCGACGACAAAAGGGACGGGTGAGTCACTTTTGAGCTGGTTCCAGTTCCTAGATTTTTTCTCCTGCAGATGCTGATCAGGGCGCGAAGGAGCTGAAGAACATTTGAAGGGTAGGATGGTCCAGCCAATCTCTTCACTATGTTTTGAATCAATTTCGCAGCGTGAGGTGGTTGGTTATCGCATGAACTAACCAACGAGACATCGCTTTGCCGGAGCCCCGTTTTACTTACATGGCGAACGATGAAGCCATGGTCATTATGAGTCTACCAAAGCTAATAAAACATTCTCTAACACACCAAAGCCAGTTCTTCTCAGTTATCAGAGAATTAATGAAGAAACGACCCTCTTCGCCTGACTAAGACTTTCCATTGAACTTCTAGTAATCATTCAAATATTTGGATCTCTGGCTACTGCACCACGCGACCTTTTTTGAAAAAGGCATTCATAACGCTGTAGCAGAGAGAATACATTTGTGCTTCACAGACGCATATTACTCGCAGAACAAAACTCTTTCCTTCACGTATAAGAAACCATTCGATAGCATAAGTTTCCACGATTCCAGGGCTGTGCTTATTTTCTGGAAAGACCGTTTCACTGTAGTGTTGTAGCAAAGAAAATAAGATAGAACTTCACATATCCGGCGCGCTTGTTCATCGGCTGATGTGCAGTCTGGGCGTTTTCCGACCGCAGATTCCATATGGCGTTCCGCAATCGATCTATCAAAATGCGTTGGTGCGTCACATGCAAAGTGCGACTTTTGTTAATCACGTAAGAGTTTTTCTCAGCTTCAAAGAAATTTTCAGATAGAACACATGACTCTTATACTACAAGATTTCCTCTACACATTCATATGCTTTTCGGGCTTCCGGCATTGTGAGGATAAAAGCATGCGACCGGAGAAAAACATGATACAAATGCTACGGCGTTATTAATGGATCTTCTTAGAATATGAGCACGTATCGCAATAGCCAGAGATTTAAGCTTTCGAATGATGCCAACACTCTTATGGAAAAATCTCGTCCAGCGAAAGGGGTCGTTTCTTCGTTTGTCCCCAGAAAACCTTTTGACATTGACCCGATTAAGATAGAAAAAATAAATGAAGGTAGAGTGAAAGCGAAGAAAATTTTGGGACAATCCATTGGTTTATATTAGATATATACACATATGAGCGCATGTGGCGCAGTGGTTAGAGGTGCCCTGTGTCGCACACGAGGTCAATGTTTCGATCTCGCGCTCATGGCTCACCAAGCCATCCATCCCTCAGGGGTCGGTAAATTGGTAGCAGACAGGTCTCAGACTTGTCTGGGAGGATAAGCAGCACTGACTCGGTTCAGCGGGAGGCCTCCGCGAGTCATTGTAAAGGCCAGATATGCATTCAATCACCTCAAACGAAGTTAAAAATTAAAGTCAAATGCATGGCGCATTCCTCAGGGATTGATCAACGCCGAGAGCTTTATCCTTTTATCCTTTTATATACACATATATTCGCAAAATTAGCGAAAAACAGTAGCAAACCACGAGCAAAAACTCACTGTGCGATCCGTCAAATCCATAGATAATCGGACGCGTCGGATCCCATCGTCGAAGACTAGAGCCAATGAATTTTCTTTTAACGCGTCGGTTACCAGCCCTCAACGCATTTTCGTAGATTTCTTTTGCTTGATCAGGAAATAAAATAATATCACCTGTAACAGATATCGTTGAACCTTATTTTAGAATGTAGGAATCAGTAGATAAATCAAACAAAATTACTTTCTATTTGAGCGCTTTTAGCGGTGGTAGGATGCTATAAATATAAATATTGATGTATAGTGCAAAACTTTTGCGTTAGGTAGAAGTCAAACTCAAATTTCATCCTGTTCGAGGTCGTGCTCGAACCGTCGCACTACCGACGCCTATTTTGACATCACTTCCTCTACTTTCCAATACCACTGCTAGGAGATGTTGAATGAAAATCTTTGAGTACCAATACCTACTATCTGTCAGCGTAAGTGGGTTCAATGTCGACAGCGACTTCCGTGTCATACCGTTCACCGTAGGTTGCCGACAGATAGACGCCTTCTAGCGTAAAAAGAGTGGCATCAAAACTGGCGTCGATAGTGCAACGGTTTGAGCAAGCGCCCCGGATGAGGTGGAATATGGGTTAGAGTCCCAGCCAACGCAAGAGTCTTGCACATCATACTACACCGATGCGTGACCGAATCGTTCTTGATCTCACGGGTTTATCCCGAAACAACTAGTCTTAAGCCTATGTAGCGCAAGAAGGTCGAGTAAACTAACGGAAGTCATATTTTCAGCAAAACCAATAGAGATAAACGGTCTATCACCGATAATTACATATCAGTAACTCAATTCCCACCTTCGAAATGCCGCCCATACTCTTCAGGATTTAATATTTCTCCTTCAATATCATCTCGCATTCGTTTACTCCATTTCGCCACTTCGCTATCTAACTGTAACGGAAGATAGTAAAAACATCAGCCAGAAGGTATCCATCAACAATGTTTTTATGTGTTTTAGAATTTCACGTGCTTTTCAAAAGGCAGACCAAAAACTGCCTGCTTATTAACTTGAATCGCTCTGACCACGGTATTCCTTTTACTCCTGTGTAAAAGACTGACGTAGAAAAATAGTGTATGGCAAACAGTTCGTATTCACTTCAACAAATGATTCCCCTATCTCAATAATTAATTTTAATTATTACTCAATGCTTTTTGATGACAAGAATGACAAGGTATTATTTGAGACACATAATCCGATAACATATCGTGACCCTTTCATAAGGTCTGTTATGGCACTTATACAACGCTAGACACGTGTTTCAGCATTACAACTTCATCAGTAGCACGGTGCCTTTCGGTTCAGCCAATCCTTTGCAGACTGATAAATGCTTGTATCAGTGCCAAAACAGACCTCATGATATGCTCAAGATGTGTTATAGGACTATTTAATGTCTTGAACGAGGTCTGTACAAACAGTCGAATTAAAAGATTTGAGATACATCAGAAGAAACCTGAGTCATGAAGAAAACCGGGGATTTCACGTAAGTCGCAAACTACCGGATTGTGGCATTAGCTCTATCGGTGCTATCAGCAATCACCGGTCAGCAGAATTGCTCTTGAAAGGACAAAGCAGCACTGAATACAGTTATGCTGAAGCCGGAGTGGTAGTCACAATGCTTGAAAGAGCACTGATGGAAGCTAGCAAAAGCCGTTAGTTGATATAGTGGATATCAAGTGAGCCTCTGAAAAGTTAATCAAGGGATTAAAGCACAGCTGAGGTTATAATTTCGAAGGTATTGCAATATAGTTATGGCTATGAATCGCACGTCTACTTTGGTAAAGGTTAAGGTGTTACCCATAAGAATTTTCTCATTGAGTAGCTCACTGTTATCAATCTGTTATCAATAAGTACTCTTTTGTCACCAGAAATCAATGTAGGAATAACATAGATCTTTACAAAAAAATCTCTGCTGCTCTTCATGTCACTCCAGTTGCTTCGATTATGTTGAGTAAGCAAATTCAAAACAGGAAAACTTAGAAAGATCATTAAAACCCTCGAAGTTAAAATCATCGGTGCTCGACACTATTTCAATGTTAGAAGTTCTTTTCATAGGCTCTTGTTTTCCTGTACAACTATTCACTTCTCCTTTCTTGTGTTTTTCAACTGCTATCCGAATTCCTCGTGCCACAATGAATCAGATTAACAGTCATAACCGTTTCCCATTTTTTGGTGGGTTTGGGCTATTCCTAAACTATGCAAGTGATTGTCCAAAATGTCGTCATTTCGGAACAATAAGAACACAATCGCTTGTTCCGCTGCATAACAGGTTGTGTAAAAAGTTCGTGTCGTTTTGATTTTTGAACACGATTTTTGCAGCACTTGGCTCCGAACAAAACACAAAATCAATAATCAAACTATGCTGCATCAACCTCGAAAACTTTTCGGTCTTGGAACAACAATCGAACTCTTCTTCTTGAACTCGGTATGTCACTGACGGATTCTCTCAGAGCATCTCAAGGGCAGCTTGACGATCAGCTTCCTGTAGATAGCTCAAACTCTACTGATCTTTCAGACTGTTCTTCCCAGTTTTGGAGTTCACGAAGTACTTCCTAGCCGTCCTTCCTGCAACTGCATCATCGCCCAAAGCTCCATTTATCTAGCGCATCGTTTCACTAGCATTTTCCTCTGCGCGCCATTCGTGCATGAGTATAAAGCGAACTTGCTTGCAAAACATCTCCATCTTGAATCAAGCATATGCAAATTGTAGGCCAAAATATTCACAAGAAAATGCGCAATTGAACTATGCCAAAATCATGCACTTCATTACAAAGATCATATAGAAGAACCAAAACGGTACGAACTTTTACACAGTCTATTAATGCCACAGCAGTTCGATCACCTAAAAAATCTAGAGTGGATAAGTACAGATATAGCAGCTGTCAGTACATTCAGCAGATTAGAGTCTTTCGCATAGTTCTCCCACACAAATTTACATATGGTCATTAGTTTCGCCGTCACTGGTGATAAAGTCAAACAATTAATGTTTTTTTTCTGAAGAAAAACCGCACAGTTGTTAGCCTAGTGCTTGAACATTTATTCAGTGCCTATTCTTTTTCATCATGGCAGGGATACGATATGAAATACAGTTAGAGAAATGCTGAGATATGTAAAATTCATAGCCTGAGGTGACCTTTACTTTCTGTGATTACTCTTCTCTAGCAAACATGAAGAGGGTAACAATGAGAGCGGATCGAATATCTCTAATATAAAGTGTTTGCGCATGCGATAAAACTAGAGAATAGAACCGGAAAATTCTCCTTTTACTTCCACTCTGCCTGTGACCATAATTGAGTAGTATAAAGAGGGATACATATAGGTCTTCAATAAGAAGTAGAACTTCAGAAGTCCTTGTTATTGATTACGGTGACGAAACACAAGAGAACTTAATAGACCGATGTGTGGAGAAGGAGAAGCTGTACTCGTGTCTTCCACTTTTGAAAGTGCATCAGCACAGGTAGGAAAAAAGAGTAAAGCAATGAAGTCAATCAAAAAAGAGCTAAAAGAGTGATTGTGAAGGTTAAACTTCTGTACTGGCTACTGCTCTTTTTGACTAACTTACACTATGATGTGGTCTCAATTTTCGTTCAGCTTATTTTCAGACTAACAAATGCCCACGTCAATTTGTGAAGATGGTGGGTGATCATCGGCAGATGATTGCTTAGTTGAACTTGTAACTTTGTTTACTAAAAAAAACGCTTTAAATTGGAATGTGTCTGCTTCTTTTCACTCCAATTTGTAAACAGTCTGCATAAAAAGTAAAGATAACAACATTTGCTTCCCTTTCTCTCTTAAACTACTTTCAAAGCACAGAAATCAAAAGAGAAAAATGACGGATCCGTGAAGAGGTGCAAAGACAGAGACGTAGGGAGACGAAGTGGGTGAGTGAGGAGGGAAACGGAGAGATGGAGATGGAAACGGAAAAGGAGGGAGAAAGAGGAAAAGAAGGAGAGGAATAGAGAGAGGAAGAGTGGTAGAGAGAAGGAGAGAGGGACATTAAGAAGAAAAGAGACAGAGAGGTAGAGAAAGAGAGGAAGTCGGAGAGAGAAAGTGGGAAAGTGGATGGTAAAAAGAGAGGTAGAGAGCGATATAACTATGGAGAAGGATCATTTCAAAAGTTTAATTGAGGAACAAGAGTTGGAGGTCGGGAAGAGTTTTCACTGTTTTTCTGAGACCATCACATTTCATTACGATTTCATTAAATCATACAAAAAAAACTACTCAGCACCAATTAATGGCATTTGTTTCAAACACAAGTGGAACCACTTGTGAACGCTCTACTTCAAGAAGTTCAATGAATAGTGTATAAAATTTATAATTACACATAAACATAACATCATAAGAACATGCATGAGGCATATATGACTCACAAGTTCGAGGTTTGAGTGCAACCGATTGAATTTAAACAAGTCACACCTCGGTTATCGCTCAATCAGTGCATCGCATCGACAAGCATTCTGGATTTCCATTACTCATAGTACCTCCGCTTGTTGATCGTATTGATCTAATCTGACTTACTTCTTCGTTCGTTTACTACTTTTTTTCATAGCGTTATCATTCAAGCCGAACTTTGACATTGCAACAAACAATATGTTCCTAAGAATTCACTGTTGCTTCAACACATCTTTTCAAAAGATGAAATTAGTTTCTTGATACCACTACCACAAGAAATTCATAAGTGGATATTGAATCGTTCTGTAAAGCTTTATGAACCATCGTACTTCAACATGAAAACTCCGGAAGACCCTCTAGAAATGAATGAACTAATAAAAAATCAAAACAAGCACCCAGGAAATATTCTTGCATCTGATTTTGTCCTGATGAACTTCCGCTTAGCGGCAACTCAAATTATTCAAGTATTCGATATTGTTCATTCCAGTTTGGAAAGTCGATGAGATGTAAAGCCAGTCGATAACTGCTGATCAGTACCTCGTTTTGACCTTTTTTGTGCTTTTTTTTCATTGAAGAATTCCTTTATCTCGAACAAAACAAAAAGACCGAACCGGGAAAGAAGCAGTGGTCTTAAAAACACTTCATTGAATCCTCACTAAATACTGGTTACCGACTATTGAATTACTATGAATTTCATTGCACATAAAAGAGGCGCTTAAAGGACGCGATTTGGATGTTGGCTGGCTGTTCTGCGATTGGCTGGCCGTGGAATGGTTAAGAAATGCCCAAAAAGACCAAAATTTTCGGAAAAAGCAAATGTCGGATTCAAATAATAACTGTTATGAATCATCGGTCGGTCGCCATACATAGTTTGGAAAATACACGATGCAGAAAACGTTCTGTTAATTCTCCCAGATGTTTCACCAGTAAAAAAGCGGTGCATAGGCAAATGGATTCATTTAATTGAAGGTATAATCACGTTTAATAGATCAACGACTATAACAACGAAGAACAAGTTTATAACAAGTTTCAAAAATTAGTTCCTATGGCTTTCATATATTTACGACTCCGCTCGCGAAAATGTCCACCGTGATTTAGTCTCAAGAGCGTGTCAAAGCAGTTTTTAGCGCGTTCAAGGTAGTGAAACGAGTAACCGGGACTTCTTCCTCCAATATGAATCACACGGACTAATTCACCGAAATGAGATCTAGCGAGCTTGACGATCAAATCTTCTTACCTCAAAAGCCTGTAAACAGCTCACAACAGATGGCAAGCGCTGAACGTGCCGAATGTGGAGGGCCCTAGTCCTGCTGAGACGTATTCGTTGCCACCTAAGTGCTGAGTACTCCAAGGCTCTAGTATGCTGTAAGCTTGCTGCTGATAACTGACAGTGTTGATTTTGACGGTTCTGTTAATGAAGACCAACGGCGTCTTTCAGGTGGCAGAAATGCCAGCTCAAATCATCACTGAGGCCTGAAAATGACTGTGGCCTATGGTTTTTGCTACTCTGGACTTTTGGTGAGCTTTCTTGAGAAGTTGACTTCGATTCTAACGATTGTGGAGTGGTTTAGCTGTAAATATTTTCTCATCCATAATGAGCAGCTTTGATAAACGAGCATCAGCTATCAAACGAATCATTCGGCGACACTTTAATAGCCGTTCTTCTTTCATCTTTTCGTCGAGAAAGCAAACACGAGAGATCTTGCAGCTGCGCAGCCTCAGCTTATTTTTGACAATCTTTCGGATGCTCTGCTAACTGATCCCGAGCTTTTATGCCAATTTGCACATCGAATGCCGCGGCTTTCATTGAACTTGGCAGCGGATCTTTTGATTATTTTCTAGAGGAAACGAGGTAGTTGAACGACCTTTACGAGAGCGGTCCTCAATCCCCAGTTTCCTAGAGACGTCTCACGGCGCTGTAGACACTTCTAGGGTTGAAATCACTTAGTTTAACAATGTCGGTAGTTTTCATACCTAACTTGTGTAACTTAACTACTGCGATACGTCGATTTTTGCATATAACTTAAGTACACCTAAAATAGACAAATAAATAAAACACATTCTTGACCAAAACTAAACAAGGAGTTCAATAAGATTACCATAGTTAATTGAAAAAACATTATATGAACGTCAAAATCAACAAAATACGAAATTTACAACATATTTCCTGCACCCTGTACAATTTTAGTAATCTTTGTTATATTATTAGTGTAATTTTACTCAATGTCAATGCATAAGTCCCAGAAAGAAAAGGCTCGCTCGACAATGAAACTCGTATTTACGGCAGCTGGTTAGAACTAATAGCGACATACGTGATAGTTCAACGAATGACTTGTGTGGTAACATTGAGAAGAAGAAAAAGAGAATGAAGCGCCAATAAAATTAGGAATAATAATGATGCTTTCCATTTCATTTGAAAAATAGACGAATTAAGGGCTTAGTAAAACGAAAATTCTCTATAATTCGCATTGTTAAGCGACAAGATAACAACTTTTCTCAATACAACCATCTACGATGGTTAGCCAAGAATAAATCAAGCTAAATTGATAGCTGGTCGATTTTGGAATGACCATTTCGTCTGAACCCCACTGGTGAGTGGTATGGCCTCCTGATGACTGGTAAGCCTCTCTTCCCATAATAAACAGTACGAAGTACGGAGTGCTATCAGCGAGAAAATTTCGCCACGGATACTACCACTTTTTGAATGGTCGACTAACTCGACTTTCAAATAATGCGTCTTACAATCATAGCATTCGTGCAAATCTTTTTAACCTTTTGCGAACGGTGATAGTCGTTCTCAACCCTCAGTTTTCACAAGTCTTTTTCGCATCAAACATGGACAAAGATTTTCGATAGGAATTCAGTCACTGATCGAAAATTAGAATCTTAACGATCTCGGCACATACTTGGTTTCCAAAAAGACATTCCTAATACGCCGCGGCTGTGAAAATAAAATCATGTTTTACAATTGCAGCGCTTTGTTTGAGCTCATTAAATGATACTAAATTCATTCTATAGCACGAATCTCACTGATTGTGAAGGTAGACTTGGCTCTTGGAAACGTCTCCGTAATGCATTGTATGGACGCGAAAATGAAATTATGTTTCACACTCGGAGTTTTCTTGCGCGGAAGAGTTATATATGCAGAAAAGGTATGCGTGTAGGAAGAACATAGGGTACGAGAATAACACAAGAAATTTTAAAGTTTTCCAGAAGAAAAGGAAGAAAGATTGTGCAGCATAAAGAACTCTATAACCTGTTCTAACGGAAGAGAGAGGTATTGCATGAGAGCGGACACGATTTATTCTTAACATGTAAGACATAAGAGAAAAAAATAAATGTGAAACGAGTTTACCACTTTTTATGCGCATAAAAAAATCTAAATAGTAAATTCAAAATCGACAGAAGCAAACCTAAAAGAACATCCTTGTTCTCAAACAAGAAGTGAACCCGACTTTCACCTCTTTCGAGAAGGAGTGCTAACTATTTGCATTACCGAGGATCCCTTTCTCCCACCACTCTTTATGCGATATAAGGTATTTATCTGTTTTGTGTGAAAGTTTTGCACATCACTCAAGATTATTGGATACATACCTGCAATATCATACCACCACTGAAGTGGTTAAATAGAAAAAAAACCCTGTTGATTTTAGGCCAAACCATTGACGGTTAGTTGATGGCAGAGATCGATTGTTAATATCGCAGAAACGTGGTATTAGAACAGTAGCCTCGGTTGTGTAATTAATAGCACGCGCCTCCGCAAAAAGTGGACGCGATTTTGATTCCCGTCTGAGGTCCAAAGTTTTGCATATCATTCGAAATTACTGGATAAACTCAAAGCTATCTCAAGCGCCTGTAGCGCAATGGTTAGAAAGGCGCTAAAACACAAATGTGGTTTCTAGCTCATTTTCACACCTTCCAATTTTTCATTGTCGGCAGCATGATACCATTCATATCTGTCTGGAAGAACAAGAACAGTAGAATTACATTGGCAGACCACCGCAGGTCATTCTGCGCTACAGATTTAGATTCAGTCATTTCTAAAACGTTACAAATGGAGTCGAATACATGAACTTTCTGAAGCTAATCGAAGCCGTTCGCTTTCTTTGCTTGTCATGAACCATTAGTGTTTCTACAAATTCACAAATTTGGCAAACTGCTTTATCACATCGACAATGTTCAAAAATCACTAGTGTTCAAAAGCATTGTCAACCATTACCATATGAATGTCCATACAATGGCATTCATATCAGCCGCTAAACAATTAAGACGTTCAAAACTCGATTTGAATGTCCAATATGCGTCGAGTATCAATAACATAACATGGACGCGTATCGTGATAAATCTTCTCTATGGTTTGGCGCTGGTCTTCAAGTGAATAATTATCCCTAGCGCCAATACGAACAACAACGACGTGCATGACATCGAAAGAAAATGACATTCCGATCAATTAGCTGGGTCAATTGATCGATCACTTCTAGCTATTATTATCAACGGATTAAGATCGATATCAATGTGGAACATCGCTGTCTACCAATTATTACAATGGTGAAAATCATCCTGACAGTATTACAAGTTGCTTGCTATGCATTTGATAAAAAATCTCCGTCACAAAAAGAGTGCCGATGAACTCCACCTGGTTGTTATTGTGAAATCCCATAGAAGAAAAATCACATATCAACGATAGTTAAAAACAGTCAATTGAAAGATGATGTTATCATTATTCAAGTTCGATATCAAGAAAAGAAGGAAATTGCGCCAAAAATCTTCTGGATGTCGGGTCGATGGATGCAATTTTATGGTATATAAGTTTGCCATCAGATAATTCTTACTATAATTACGAATGTATCATAAGTTCTTATCACGAAATCACAAAAAGAAAAGTCCATTTTACCTTCTGGCCTTCACCACCACCACCGCTGCCATAGCCTCCGCCGCCATCGCCGCCGCCGCCGCCTTCATCAGGGTGTCGTAGTTTTCCTAATTCACGCAGTTTTGTCAGGTAATACTGTACAGTGTTGTACTGTTCGTCAGTGAGTCCCATATGAGATCGTTGCCGATCAGTGGTTGCATTTGCAGTGTGTCGGGGTCGGCGCGATAGTCGCGATTCAGCAGGCGACAACTCGACGACAAACGATCGTAATCGGTCATCACGTAGCGAATAACCGAGAAGAATACCGAGTAATGTGACGAACAGAATAACATAACGTAATGAAGACATAGTGATTGGTTGTCGGCCGTCACGGACAACGCTCCAAACCCCGATCGAGACTTGGCGCTCAGTTCTCTTCCGTCCATCGTCACGCCCACATCACCAACAACCACCACCACCACCACCGCCACCACCACACACCCGGTCGTCTGTCTACAACACAAACATACATACACACACATACATACACATACACATGCGCACACACATGCACACACATACGCACACACACCAGACACTCAGCCCACTTGTGTCTCATAGTGGTGGTGCGCAATGGTGTGTTGGTGAGATCACGCTGCGAATAATCGTCGTGTCAAACGACACGCTCATCTTACAACAATTGTTTACAAATATAGCGTATGGCGCGCGTTGCAGAGAAAAAACAACAACAGTGGCTATACAGGAAAAACGTACTGTACCGTATACAAATGGGCTTCTCTCTGTCAATATTCTCCGAGGAAACGAAAAATCAGGCTGACTCCAAAAGATGGTGGATTATTTTCTAATCTGCTGTCCTTTTTATGAATAACTTTGATATATTCTGGCGGACCATTCAGTATTCCCAAGGTTTATTTTGTCACTGGCTTACGAACATTTCGACAGTTTCGTTCGCCGCGTCTGAGGCACTCTCCACTTCAGTTAGGAGACAGAATGTTAAGACTTGTCAAGGCGAAATATAGTCAGGTCTTTTACGTCGACGACACGTGGCGATCATTTTGGACATTGCATTCTACTCGACTGTTTTTTGAACCTCGTTTTCAAACGTCGACATTTTCCGAGAGATTTTTTAGCTTTTCGTGGTTACTTATGCCAGCGGCTCTCGCACGTTTCGTAGATTTCTCTAGCCTCGTCACAGCCACTAATACAACAAACTTAGAAATGGCTAAAAAGTCTTTCATCCAATATGGTGATTTGATTCCGTCTATTCCAGATAATAAGAACTTTTGAATTCGCTTTCCATGTGAAAATCAAGCTTGCAGAGCTGAAAATGAGCTAGAACTTTTCGTTCATATAGGCCATGACGCAGTTCATCCATTTGTGTGATTTTCGAAAATTCAAGAGCACCACGCAGATACCACGCTTCCATATCTCACAGTGGTGCACAAGTGTGATGGGATCACGCTGCGAATCGTCGTGTCGAACGACACGCTCATCAGTGAAAGTGCACAGATGGAGTATGGCGAGCGCTGTAGAGGAAAAAACTATAACAACAGTAGCTATTTAAAAAACAAGCCTGTACCATGAGTCAGCACTAGTCTTCTCTATGTTACTGCTATTTGAAGAAATGAAAACTCGGTTGACTCCAAAATATGTTGATTTGATTCCATCCACTCGAGATAATAAAAACTTGCTCAATTTTCTTTGTGAAAATGAATTCGCCAAAGTTCAAACTAAGGTGCGAACTTTTAGTTTATGTGAGTCATTTAGGTACTGTACCATATTTCGCTACTAACCTTCCCGATGTTAATATTCTCAAACAAAACACCCTCTTTACTCTGAATTGTGGTGAATTGACTGCGTCTATTCGAGATACTAAGAACAACCTCTTTTTTTTGCATGAAAATCAAATTCGCTAGAGTTCAAACTGAGTTGAGAACTTTTTACTTATATAGGTCATGTAGGCACTGTACCATGATTCATTAGTAACCTGCTCCATTAATGTTCTCGGAAGTGAAAAAAGCTGATTGATTCCAAATTTTATTGCTCATGAAAATCAAATTTGCAAAAGTTTGAAATGTGCTGAGAAAACCCTGCTCTTGTAGACGTTGATGCAACTCTCAAATTTGCGGGAGTTTCAAAAATTCGAGAACACTTGGTCAATATTTTTTCACATTGATTAAGTAACTCTATACATGATTGTTTTCTTATTGCAACACTTAGAAATTCAAAAATACAGCGTGTTCTCAAGAGATATTCCACTATCAAATCCGCTTAATTCGCGCAAAATGAGGATATATCTGAGTTTCTGGTACCGCGTACCCTACTATGAACTCAAATTTGAGTGAGTTATAGGAATTACTGATATAAAAAGCGCGAAGTCCAATAAATGAACCATTTCTTAGGTATAGCGGGTCAACAGCTGATTGAGATCTTTCCGTTCATTTGAAAAATCAAGGCGAATCAGATCACCATAGTTGTTAACTATACACCATGGATCGTCATCGTGCGTGTGGATGTAGACGATGTGGACGATGCAGAAGTCAAACATATTTGACTGAGTGATTGAAGGACTCGGTTTCGTTGCGACGAACGCTTTTGTGAATCGCCAGGCGCCGGTCAGTCTCAGTGTGTCTCTCACTGAGATTACTCTTGACCTCGTTCAAACGAACTCGTAACCTTTCTTTGTTCGCATCAATCTGAGAATGTCAATGAAATGTGCCATCTACTAACAAACAACATCATCATCACATCGATCTGCACGACAATTAAAATCGACCGACAATCACACAAAACTCCCATACATTAGTGAAACAAGTTTATCACCACCACCACCACCACCCAAGGCCATCTTTCACAGCTTTTCATCGCGCGCAGGAGACACTGAATAAAAATCGACTCAAACTCCTGTCCGATGAAAAGTTTGCAAGATTTTTGTTTTAGAGATTTTTCAACATACTCGGAAACCATTGGAGATACTAGAAATCGAAAACAGAGCGCATTAATAACCGGTAATCACTGAACACAATGATGAGATCGGCAATTGGTTCTCGCGATGAAATTACAAATGGAGTTCAATTATTTGCTGAGACGTAAACCTGAAATGTTCCTGTTAGAATCGCTAGTTGGAAAAAATACAATAGCAAGGACAGCATTTCAATCGCGTGCTGATCAGTTTCTGGTAATTACGACCATTTAATTCTAATAGTAGTGTTGTAAGGGAATAGATTTTTCGCTTGAAAATAACGTGTTAAGCTTACTGTTGTGAGTAAATCAGTGTCTTACCAAAGGTGTCTAATACAAATTTACCAAACCTGTTGAGATGGAAAACTTGTTTCGTTTGCAGTATGGATTTGAACCAACGATCACATATTGCAGGATACGTCTAGCCAGTGGTCAACATACGACCATAAGATAATACTGGGTAACAGAAACTTGAAAAGTGGGTAATTTGCCAAAAAAAACAAACGTATTTCTTCTAAAAGGAGAAGAGCATTGAAGAATAATGGGAGGCATAATTGTTCAACACGCATAGACACAAGCACACATATTCTACGCGTCTTCAATCCATAACAGATTGAGTCATTAATGCAGCTGAAGGCTTCTTTAGTAGAAAATCCTAACATGAGCCGTTCAAAAATCGTACACCGGATCCACTTAGTAAAACGATACTTAAACGGATACTGTGGATGAGCTCATCAATCAGAAGCGTCCCATTTTCTCCGTCAGTGATCCTCTTCAGTCAGGAAATTTTCAGTCAGATTTCGTCATTCGAAACTTGAATATTCGATTTCAACAATCAGTTTGGATGCTGTGTCATAATGGAACGCTTTGTAGTAACTAGTTCCCAAACGTTTGTTTTTGAAAACTTTTCTCGTTTGTATTCACAACACATTCAGTAGATATGCGCCCTTACCTAATTTTATGTAGTAGCCGCTTAGGGTTACGACTAAGCTTTCGTCTTACACTAAGGAGCTCATCTGAATCAATATATCAATAGAATAGAAAGCATAGAGAGCAGGTATCTAGGAGCAACGTCCTGTACTTTAGTTGTGACTGTTAAGATATCGACTGAATACAGAAAAGTAGAAAATAAACTTCCTGCCGCTTTAATTTGAGTAATTTTTGATAAAAAACCCTAACAATATCCGAGCTTTGAATGAAATGTATTAATCTCTTGTTTAAATGGTTTGTCAAGTAAAATCTTTGATAGAAAAAGTGGTAACTTATTTGGAGAAAAATTGGAAATTTTCCGTTAAGTTCTAATGAATTAAAATCTTTGACGCTGCCAGATAAGCTTTTACAGTAGGTTGGAAAAAGTATTCTTGTACTAAGGTTTAATGAAATATTTTCAAAAACTCAACAATGCCGAAATTACTCCAGGCCTTTGTGAATGGTGTGTTATCGTTTGCCAACTCACTGTGACCAAAGCCGGTTCCTAATGGTGCTGACTGAACTCCGACGAATGCACCGATCGGGATAATACATTGCATTGTCAAGGTAACTTGAGCAGAAAACTAGTTTGACATTTTCATTCAAAAGCTTAAAATAAAGTAAATAAATGCCATAAAGAGCCTCCGTTCTTACAAACTAAGTAACGGGTGACAAAGCAGTTTCTCAACCACAAAACCAGAGAGATATGAGTACTGTCTGGTACGACTCTTCGGAGGATAGAGGATGAAGCGTGTGGAATTGATCAACGCGCTAAGTATGTGCTACCAGCCATTGATTCTATTAAGTATTCTGCACCTCGTTGAACGCATCATGGCTCGCACAGCAATCTTGGGGGACCTACTTACATCAGGTTAGTGAATATGTTCGCCCAGAAAAATCTATTGCCAATTTACCGACCTTAAAGAGGTAGAGGACGTGATTCACCATGGACGCACGATTGAACTAACGCCCGTATGTGAAACAAGCCCCAGAACCGGCTATCTGTTGGCCTCGCCATGTTTAGGAAATCCTAGTTTTCTCTTGAGTCAAACATGAGGTGCTACATCAGCCTTTACACAAAGAGCTGACGTCTCGACATTTCGGCTTCCTCAGATCCTGGAAAGGTCAAGTTGTTCACAACCCATTTAGTCGAACACCTCCACTACTTCTTTAGAAAAGAATCACCACACCTAAATTTTACTCGCATGAAGCGCAAAATCAATTCTCAGTATACTCACCTCTTTTCATATGTGTTCCACTGAATAATTATAGTGGAGATCACTGGAAGGAGATAAGGAGATAAGTTAGGCTTGCAATCATCAAAACAACTGTCTTTTATACTGGCTCATACAGGATTGAAAACGAGGCATTCAATCTTGCGGTTTATATTTGGATTGGTCTTGTTAATCCAAAATGCTTATGAAATCTTCCGCGCTGGTAATTTACGTTGCTGCGCAAGCATGGTGACTTCTATGTCAAAATCTACACCGTCATGCCTTTGTGCCATTGGGTGCCTAACGGGGTATTTCGATCTACACGACGTTTGTCAGCTAGGTGTTCTTCTATGCGAACATAGAGTGGCATACCCGTCTCGTAAATATATTTCTCGCCTCTCGCTTTGCAAGAGATTAAGTAAACTCTTTCTACGATCATGCAATCACCGTGTCTTCCGTTACGACATATTTGGCAACCTTCTGTTGTACAGATACGGTCAAGTAAGCGGTTGCAAACTAATTGGCGTTTAGACAATTCGGTGGTGTTTCAATGATCGTCAACGATTGCTTCAAACCTGCTCTTTTCGAACAACGTTTTATAGCATTTATCTCAGTTAAAAAAAAAAACAGATGAACGGGATTCTGCTTTCGCTAGAATTTTCGTTCGGAGGCTTGTTGTCGCCTCTAAACCCATATTATGGGGTTGAAAATCTGTAGGTAATAGAGATGGATATTTCCCGAGCCAGTTTCACCGGCTGCACTTTCTCTCCTCTTTCAGTACACACACCGGCGACGTTCAAAAAATGTTTACTCTTTTTCGTGTGTGATGGATGAGATTCAGATTCATCTGTGAGATACCAAAAGATAATCGGCTCCTTTTCTTAAATGTGCGAATAAACTTGACCGGTAACGACTGCAACCGTGTTCCATCCCTTAACTATCTCCGGCAGTCAACAATAACGTCCCATGGAACGCCACAGCATGGCTATCCTCGAGACTGCAAGGAGACTCGCTCAACCAGTACTCTACGCCGTTCAAGAAGAGGGCGAATAACGAATTGAATGCTAGAAGTACTGGCATCTGCACAATGAACAAATAATGCTGTGATGACGGATCAAATACAATGTAGTGCTAAATAACGTTACATTGCAAGGTGGTGCCAAAAGCCGAGTTATAAGAATATGCTGGTTTGATACCTTTCCTCTCATCCCTCGCACACGAAAAAGACGCCAGGAAAAAAAAACATGTTTTGAAGAGCCGCCAGTGTGTGTATTGGAAGAGAGGAGGAAGTAAAATCCGTGAAACTCGTTCGGAAAATAGCCATTTCTGATGGCTACAAATCTGCAACGCGTTGGCCTAAGTTTAGAGAAAGCAACGAACCTCCGAACAAAAATTTCAAGGAACACAAAGCCCCGTTCATCCTCCCGTTCTTTGCAACTGAGATAAGTGCAGCTAAAAAACGTTGTTTGAAAAAAGTAGGTTTAGAGCAGTCGGTAAATATGATTGATACCACCGAATACTCTAAGGCGCCAGTTAGTTCGCAACCGCTTATATGACTACCTCCGTACAAGTAAAAATTGCGAAATATGTCCTTACGGCAGAGACGGTGATTGCATGCAACAGTTTACCTAATCTCTTGCAAATTTTTCGACGATAAATATATTGGCGAAACGGATAGGCCACTCTATGTCCGCATAGAAGAACACTTAGCTGACAAACGTCATATTAAACAAGATACCTCGTTAGGCACGCATAGGGCACAGAGATATGCCGAGTAGGTCTTGACACAAAAGTCACCATCCTTGCGCGTCTTCCTAGAACATCAGTACGAAAGATTTTAGAAGCGTTTAGGATTAACACGACCAATTCAATTACAAACCGCAGGGAAGAATGCCTCGTTATCACTCGCGACATGAGACCTATATAAGGCTGTTGTTTTGATGGGGAGAATGCATTACGAGCCTATGTGATATCCTTCCGATGATCTCCAATTGAATAATTCAGTGAAAGACATATAGAAAGCGGTAAGTATGTTGTAACTTCATTCTGTGCTTGATGCTAAAACCTAGCTATGATTTTTTTTGTGATAGAGTAATGGAAGTGTTCGACTGATTGAATTGTGAACAACATAACCTTTCCGGGCTCTGGAAACGGCGAATTGTTGGAACGTCAGCTGTATGAATAAAAAATAATGTGGCACCTTGTGTTTGGCTCAAGAAGAAAATTGGGCCGTATTTGTATTGCAAATTCCCACAACAAGCTATATATTTCCACTACATCACGATGCCATGGATTTTTCCATGATAGAGAAACACGAGAGTAATGAAAAGCATGGAGGGACTGATTTTTGACTTGAGAAAATAAGACGGAGGAAAGCATTCTTGGGAATAACCAGTATATTCTATGATTTTAAGCTATGTTCTCCAATTTCAACTTCCCGAGGCTCTGCACATCACCGTGAAGTTTAGATACGTAAAATAATTTACTTCCATTTATGGATTATATTAATAGTTTCTAAAATAATTGGTGAATTTTACGCTGTTCGTGTGAAAAATTCATTAGTGAAGGATAACAAAGGTCGTTTACGTGGAATATTGATCTGGAAAGAACTAGATTTGCATAGGTTGTAACTTGTTCTGCATATTACCTCCGTTCCCAGATGTGCACAACTATTAGGAGTCGACAGGCTTATATCTCGCAATTTGTCAATGATGTTAAGTAGTAAATAATAAAAGGATTAATTACTACTTAGAAAATTAGATGTAACATTCAAATTGTCGTGGGTTCCCAGATATTCTGCTCAAATTCGCTTCGCTTTATAGTAATGATTACTCATAAGAATGGTGCGATCCGCATGTGTATCCTTCTTGGGCATAAGGATCTTTCATCTGTTTTTCTCCAAAATACGATGAGTACTGATAGAGCGAAGTTCGCTCCGAATCGACAAGGTAGAATTCCTGAGGCGTCTGCGGGTTTCCACACTGGAGTGCACTCATTCATTGCGAATCGGAGAGAGGTTCGTTGCCTTTTAATTCTCAGGATTGAGATTCTTCAATGTAGCGCATGCCAGTTTTGCTGCTAAATAGTCAAATAAGAAGAAACAGTGTTCGAAAACATGATGCTATAAATTTGTTGCAGGCTAATTAACGAGCCTTACGATGCCTTTATACACTATTGAGATTAATTCATAGAACGGTAATCGATTCTTCTATCAAAATCAATTGACTTAACGTCTTAAAGTGAGGTCTGACAGGATTATACGCAAAGAAAAATGGAAACGATAAAACAGATGCAGGGCACGACATCACGCAGAAATTGCGGAACGTGTAGATAGTAGAAAGATCACTCAGATGATTGCAGAAAGGTCCACTCAAAAGTCCCGCAGGGCCTAGGACTACTTTTGACAAATAGGCCTGCGGAGATATATTCGAACTTTGAAAACTGGAATGAATTTAGCGCTGATGAGTTGAAATTAAACGGCAAGCTCAGACTTATGCGTTGTGTTTCGGTCGTACTTTTTCTCAGTAATCTCATCACCTTCGAATCTACACTAAATAAGAAAGAGTTTTCCTCTCTTATTTATTTGACTACACAAAATCAGATCGCCAAGAAGAATATATATCAGGCATCAAATCCTTCGTGTCATTCTGTGACAGCGCTGAAACGACATCTATGTGATTGTATTATGATCATCAGCTTTGTGATTTAGACTTCGGAACCAGTACTCATTTATGTGGTGCCTTTGTTTTCAAAACTTATTTCCAGAAATTTCGGAACAACGCCATAATTAAGATTCAACTTCTCCTCTTTTCGTGAGTTCCGTCTCATTATCTGAGCCATCAGATCTTAACATCTGAGCCGCATATTCGCAAACTTAAGGGCCATTAATAGTATCTCTTTCATTTATCATGTCTTCATTTCGTTCTTCATGAATCGCTTTTAATTTAATCAATGTCAGTGAAAACCAGATCGAAAACAATTCCCAATAAACTTGTAGCTATTCAAAAGTGCTTGGCTCAAAATAGTGCTTTCGAAATAGTCGATGACTAGACGTCATAAAATGATAGTCGACGAATATGGTAATTTGGATTGTTTCTTATGAGAAGACGTCAGTGCTAATTGACTCCTCATAGACAGCGGCTGGATGAGGGCATCATGATGAGACTGCAGTTCGTTTGAAGATAAGCGTATAGACATTCTATATCATTTTACCTACGAAATAACATTATATAAAGGCAAATTAGGATCTATATGCACTAGCGAAAACGTGTTAGTGAGTGTCAAAATGTGTTGCAGAGGCAAAGGTTATCCAAAGCCAGAGCCTTGTCGGAGTCGTCGAAACGTCAAAGAATTCACTTTTTTGAGGGATTATTAAAGCTTAAACCAGTACCAGAGATAGCGGTCTTTCAAATATGTCTAATGTAAAGGTGCCAAGTATCTTTCTGCACTATGAGAGCCGACTTGGCAGTATTCTCTAGCGTGTCCAACAAAAAAGATCTCACTCGAGCACAAAAATGTGATGAATCGGAAATCGTCCCGAATCCAGTGCAATACTTGATGAAAGTGAATCCATATCGGTTCAAAATCGTTCAAGAACTTCTCAGTGTTTTTTCCAAAAGGCCGACCAATCATATAGATGGTTTGACAAGAAGATTTTCTCGTCTGAGTGTTATGCTGTTTGTCATTACAACACTTCAAACATTCGTACACAAGTGCTCTATGCGTACTAATGTATGCAAATACCGACCGCATAAACGGACGGGACTGTTCTGACCACTTCGTATGAACGAAGTGGCCAGAGAAAGGAGTTGCTCCCAGACTTACTCTTATTTTAATTTGTCATGTTCAGAAAGAAGAAGAAATCAAAAGTCAACGAGCTGTTTCACAAGAATTATTGTGCTCACAACCTGCCCTAGTGTCCGCACGAAATGCCAGGTGCTATCTACGATTATTTCCACTATTCAAAAATCGTAAATCAATAAAGAATTACACAGTTCAGTCAATCAACGAAATCAAAAACAATGACGATGTACAGAGTCAATTCGACGCAACAGTAGAACATAAGAAAATACACAGTTACATAATGCAGGGTTTATACATGATCAGTGAGCTGGTAGGATTGGAATCTATTCGTCTGTCCGTGAGTGATAAAGGTGAGAAATCTGTGGTAAACAGTTGGATGCCAAAATAGCGGAAAAACATCTTCTGGATGTTCCCTCTATCGGCCATTCTCTGAGAAGGAATATAAACGCCTATGTAGAAATTTAGACATAGAATGGGTCAACACCGCAGTGGCAGCGAGTTTGGAAACTTTGGCTACTTCTTAGCTAAAGAACGATAACTCAAATTGTACGGCCCTTTACCTATTCAATAAACATAAATTAATATCTACTGATAAATTTGTGCCAACTGATTTACCAACATACAAGGTGAAACCTATCATTAGTTGAATAAGTAGACCATCGAATAGAATAACGTGGCTTTCAAACCGTATCTTTACTCCGGTGCTTAGATTTATACCAACCAATTTCCTAAATTTTCAAATGTTTAAGATCACTACGTTGCGCGCAACCAAACTACTCCACGTAATGGAGTCTTTTGAAATTACCTCACTTTATACAAACGTATCATATGACTCGGCAATGCAAGCCCTTTTCGAACTTCTTACAGAAAATGAACAAAAAGTAAATATGTATGGCTTCTCAATTCAACAACTAACGTTCTTCCTAAATAACATCATTACTGTTAAATCTTTCGGTGGTCGGAAAAATACTCCACAATTCAGGGGGCTAGCCACGGGGCAAACGGTTGGCACCTAGCCTTGCCATCGCCTTTGTGTATAAAGTGGAAACTCCAATTCTTGCTCACCGCCTATTGCTCTACCGTCGGAATATTGATGACTATTTCGTTCACTGTTCCACACAAGAGGAAATGGACAAATATTTCGATGTCTTGAATGGACAGTCAGATCATCTAAAATTTACGGGAGAGAGTCTAAACAAGAGCTGCTTTCATTCTTAGACATCTAAGTAAAGCCTTTAGATAGTGGCTATAATACAAAATCGTACCGAAAACCAAGTAGCAAAATCATGTAGCGAACTGCTAGAAATGTGTCCACAGGAGAAGATGAAAGGAACGAATCGCTTTTGTTAGCACGACAAATAGCCATTTTCAGTGGCTACAAAACATCAGCCACTTGGGAAAAATTCGAAAGGTAGAACTGGGCCCCAAACCAGCAATACCCCACTCCAAAATAAGACCCTCAGGGCTGCCATTTATATCAAACGGAATTGAAGGTATGCATATAATCGGTTCTTTATATGCAATGATGTAGACTGATGCGTAAAACATTGTGCCAGGCTGGGCTTGAACCTGTATCTTACCCAATCCGGAGGCGCGTGCTCTATCCCTTGCATGGCCGACGACTGTATTGACACACCTCTTATACGCTACAACGCATCTATCTGTCAGCAACCAATCGTCAACGGCCTGACCCAGGTAGTCGCTATCAACATTGAATCCAGTCACGGTGACAGATATTGGTTATCAGGTAATCAAATAGAATTGCTTCTTTATTTTTTAATTTTTCAATATCACAGCACCGCTAGAAGTGGCTAAATTAGAGCAAATGTGTTTGGTCATATCTTCTTATATTTGGTAAAATCAAATGCATGGATTTATCTAGGATAAAAGTCCTATGTTTTATTTTTTTACAAAGATATTGACGGAAGAGGTTGATACTAGCGTTGAGGATCATTTCAGGCGCTATGTGATGCTTTAGAAGGCGAGGATGTCAAAAAAGATGCCGCGGTTATTGTACGATATATACTTGCAGGACGGTGTCACAAACCCGTGAACTGCTGAAGTTTTCTGTGGGCAATCAACTGAGTTATTGCATTCGACGCCAGATTTTCCTACTGGTTCAGCTAGTGTAGTAAGTCCCAAGACCGACTATCTATTAACTTCGGCATAGTTTGAATAAATGAATAGTTTCTTCTGTTTAGCCGTTCCGAGGTGTTATTGATATTATTTTATTGAATATTGGTAAAGCATACAACAATACAGTTAGTAATGCAGCTTGAATAACAATATCCGAGGTGGCTAACGTTTCGGTGGGTTGCCTTCGTCAGAGTCTGGAAAGATCACATCGATCCACAACCCACTAAGCCAAAAACCTCCATAACCCTAGCAGAAAACGTTAGAGATGTGTTTTGGATCGCCTAGTAAAAACTTCATTCCAAAACACTCACTGTTTAGATGTTTGAATCTATGAATTATTAACTGATGACCAGCCGCTTAAGGTCAGTGCATCAGTGGGCTGTGCCTAACTCGGGACGGAAAAATCAGCCTGACGTATGGTTCGAGGTCACGCGTGATTAGGAGGCACTCCTCTTTTCGGTTCATTTTCGGGCCTTTGTTATGTATCCAAAAAGCTTCTGATGTTTTACGCGCAGATGTTCTTGATTCCTGTGCGAGGATCGTGAATTTGACGCCAAACATTACTCCTGCATGTTTTTGGTCCCTATGCGTGCCTAGTGGAGTTTTTGAATCACGTTGCGTAACCCAGCTAGGTGCTCTTTTACACGGAGGAATAGTGGTCTATCCGTTTCGCCAATGTTCTCATCGCCGCATGCCTCGCAAGAGATTAGGTAAATTATACCCGATCTCATGCAGTCCCGTCTCTGCCGTTCGGACAAACTTTGCAGTCATTGGTTTCGCAGAGGCGGTCATACAATCGGTTGCGGACTAATTGACGCTTTAGTGTTTTTGGGGGTATTTCAACTATTCATACCGAATCATCCAAACCTGCTCTTTTTAAGCAGCGTTTGATAGCTGTACTTATTTTGTTAGAGATAAAAGGCAGGAGGAAAGGAATCTTATTTTAGCCAGACTTGTCTTTTGGAAGCATAGAGTTTCCTCTAAATCTAACCTGAGAAGCTCCTACCGTATCGTAGCCATTAAAGATGGCTATTTTTCGCGCCAAGCTTAAGGATTCTACCTTGTGTTCTTTCCCTGTGCACAATTTGACACTGTTCGGAACATATTCTTAAGAAGTGCGCGTTTTATGTGTGAAGGATGGGCTGATAGGAAGTGAACCAAGATGTTTTTGTTGCTTGGTTTACGGTACCATTTTGTATTGTAGGAGTTTTTGGACAGGTTGACCTGAATGTTCAAAAAAGGGAGCCAATTTGCTTTCGGTTTCTCACGGGTGAACTTTATGTACTCTGATTGACTGTTCACCAATTCAAAGCATTTGTCCATCTCCTCTTGGGTTGAGCAGACGACAATCTGGTTTAACTGGTTCAGCTACTGATTGAGATTTTGAGCCTGCAGAAACATTAGGATTTAAATATAAAAGCACATTAATCACAAAATAAACAGTTGTGATTTATCATTTTTCAAAAGTTTTTAACTCATGGCTCTAGATCGAGAAGAAAATTAAATAACTTCTTAAGATCGAAAGATTGCTTTCAAGAGCGTAACAGTCGTTCTGTTTCCTCAGAATTTGAGGATTAGAATATGGCTATAGTAAAATTAGTGAGAGACCAATGACGTGCACAACATGTTCCTAACGGAATGGCCTTGAAATTTTATTTCGCTACCATCAACAACTTCAATAAGCGTAGAGCGGTTTAGGAGATAAAAGATAATGGATGAAGCTTTCATTAATGACTGGATTTTCAGATATATGTCAAGTATTCTCTTTCATTCGTAGACTCGTAGAGATGATTGAAATCATATTTAATCCATACAATAAATAACCAGGGCCAACGATGTAACAATTCAGATCTGTTTCCAACTTTCCAAAAAAGTTCGATACAAAATTTCTGAGCACGGATGGAAACAATGATTTACAGTTGTATGCTGATTCATCAATGCAGGAGTTTTTATGCGGCCAAACTCGTTTGTTAACAATTTTTCAATCGCGGAAGGATGCTATTAATCAGTGACACACCAGCCGAGCTATCTCAAAACTATAAGAAGATGTGATCGACGGGAATTTCACAACGATCATGAAAAAGACAAATCCTCAAGCAACTGTTGAATGCGAGGAGACGACGATTCGAATGCTAAAAGTACTAAGACTCACGTTGTGAAATAAGTCATAACACGCAAACAGAGTGATAGAGTAAAAAGAAAAGATCTCAAGGATCATGATTGAGGAACTGAATTTCCAAAAAACTTACCAACTGAATATCAAAAGTGCACTAGAAAAAATCTCTGTGCGACAAATACACCATAGAATGGAGGAACATGCCTTTATGGGATTATATGAGATCATTCTATAAGTTTTGGCATTGAAGTAATGAACACCGAACTCATTAAAAGGATAAAGGATAGAACTCTCGGTGTTCATCGATCACCGAGGGATACGCCACGCATTCGTCTTCAATTTCTAATTTCACTTGAGGGGACTGAATGCATATCTGGCCTTAACAATGACTCGGGGTGGACTCCCGCTGTATCGAGTCAGTGTTGCTTAACCTCCTAGACAAGTCTGAAACCAGGCTGGTAGCAATTTATGAGCCATGAATGTGAGATCGAACCACCGAACTTATGTGCGACGCAGAGCACCTGGAACCACTGCGCCACATGCGCTCTTACCCAATTTATCAATCAGAAGTAACCAAGATTGCATGATTTTGATATAATTTGAATGTGCATATTCTTGCAATCATTTTAGTATACAACTTGTCTATAATTGCTTCAAGTCGGAGCTGTCTTGGGAACAAATTCTCTTGCTGCTCATACAAGAATGGCGGACGTAAGAGTAGATGAAAGTGAAGCGGAACGCCAGATTAATGAAGCTTCACGCAAACGGCCCGAGCGCGACTGATGCTCCAGAATGTTCTCTCCAGTTTTCAACTTCGCAAACCACTTCCTTACCGTCCTTTCTGCAACCGTATCGTCGCCGCGAGCTCCATTAATCTTGCGCGCGCTTCACTTGCATTTCCTCCTCCACGCGATTCGTGCTTGAGTAGCAAACGAATTCGTTCCCACAACAGCTCCATCTTGGAGCAAGTATAGGCAAATCGTACATCAAAATGTTCGCAAGAAAATGCGCAATTTAACGTAGCATAATCAATCGAATTCACTTATTTCTAGTTAATAAATTTAGTGTTCAGTGCTTCAGTGCCAAAACTTGTGGAACGATCTACTATATGACAAGCAACCTAACGTCCAGTCGGCAAAGCGACATTACTAGATCCATGTAACGTACCGATCGTGTCCTTTGTTGTTTGTTCTTGAGCAGAGGCGTTGAAGAAGACCGCTTCCATGATACTCGAACGGAAATTGTCTAAAAAAGTTACAGATTTTTGAAGCTTCCTTCAAAAATGGTATTGCCAAAACCGTATGAAAACATTGATATGAATACAGTAGTAAAAAAGAGTATATAAACATGGAACTTCCTGAAAAAAAAGGTTCGTGTGTCATAAATGACAATAGAGATATAGCGTAGATAACAAAGGAGAAAAAAGAATAAAAATGAACTTAAGATAAATTTAGGATTCAAGACAGCAAGCTGCTGAAAGTGATACGATCGATATGATAAACGTACTTTAAAAAGACGAAAGGCTAGGTAAAACAATCACAAAAATACGTACAAGATGCCATAACAAGAATATCTCCGAATAAACCACAGTGCGCCGAGTATGTCAGTAAGTTAGGCTCATTTGGTATTCCAGGACTCTTCTTAAAGTAATTTATGGATTTATCTTCCAAATAATTATCGCACAATTACTTCCCAAATGGTCTACCGCCTCATCGTGGCTAGGAGGTGCTCCATGATGTCGAATTACATAGTACCACGGGGTGTTCAAAACCCAGCATGACCACCCGAACCGAGGAGCTCGACGTTTACACTCGGAAAATCCACTCATGAGTAAACCGTAGATATGATTAATCGCCGCCTTGGTGGCTACTAGTTGTAAGGTGGTAACTCTCTCTGAGTCTGCAAAAGCTAGCGCTTGTTCTACTGTGGTGACGACCTGGGGAGGCTCCGGCTAGGCTTACCTCGGGACTCTAGGTAACAAAACAGCTAGACCAGCACATTCTCGTGTTCTGGGGTTCGCACAAATTGTGAAGACGGAATGTTCAATGAGTAAGTGTCACAGAATTTACTTACAGCATCTTGGTTCTCCACTTCGCTTTCTACTCTTTTCAAATAGGAGTACGTCTCCTTTTTTCTGTTTGCTTTCCTGCTATCCGTTCTTCTCTAACTATCTAACCGTCAGAATAACTGTCTAATTGCCAGTCTACCTGTTATCCTTTCAGTGAATGTATTTAAGTGTATTTCTATTGACGGTTGGCAGATTAGCTCAGACTTTACGACCACTGTTTGCCTTCATTAACCTAATGCACGACTACAATTAGCAGCAACGGTAATTATCAGAGACAATCATGAAATATTTGAGACATCGTTATTTTGTGTCGCGTGACAAAAAGGTAACAAACTAGATCCAGTGTATATTAGAGAGATACAGTGGTTTCGTGGAACCTACACTGGTGAAAGGATAAAGGATGAAGCTCCCATGCTAATCGAGCTCTGGGGATGCGCCATGCATTCGCTTTTTAGCCTCGTGGTGGGGGGAGGGGGGGGAGAGGTGAATGAATATATATCTGGCCTCTACAACAACTTACGATGGCCTACCAATGTATCAAATCAGGGCTGATTATCCTCTCAGACAAGTCTGAGACCGATTTTACCGGTCCCGAAGGAATAAAAGGATTGGTGAACCATGAGTGCGAGATCGAAGCATCAACCTTGTGAGCGACGCAAAGCACCTCTAACCGTTGCGACATGAACGCCCTTGCTAGACTATACCAGGTAAAAAGTTGCCTCTGGGAACCTTCGTTCTAGTAACCGGACTGTCGATTTCACAAGGGTAAAAATCTTGACTACGAACTGAGATCTGTTCGCTTGTCCCAAAACTGTATTGTTCGCACTACACACTGCCAAGAATAGCTATGAAACTACTTTTTTCCAAATCAAATTACGAGTAAATCGCAACTTTGCAGACGCGGTATATTATTGTTTGTGTGCAACGAAAAAGGTCTTCTTCAACCAAAAAAAAAAAAAAAAGCCGACAGAATAGGATTTGGTACGGGTATACGTAATCTTTCTGCAGATGGATATCATCCAACAAGCTTGTAATGTTCTCTTTCACCAAGCTGTTTGTGTAGAACATTCACCGCAATGTACAAGGATTATTGCTGTATATCGTAACTTAAAACTCACGAATACCCCCCGATGTCAGTAAGGCAGTGGTTCACATTGTAGAAGTTTGCTAAAGTCGTATTTTCAAACAATACCTTTCAATCGACCTCTTTGAGACCTTGCTTGAAAAAACAATCTAGTCTGATAGATTGTCTTAAGCCTTTCGTGAGATCTAGTATGGCGCCTCTAGTGCTAGACGTATGTTTTGGCTTTCTCGCGGGCCTCGTTACTAGCACATGCCATCATCCATAATTTTCAAGTCGTATTTTCTAAATCTATTAGGTTAGAAAGAAAAATCCTGGGGCACTTGTAAAAAACTGAAAATTTGTGTATGAATTCCAAACAGAAAACAATAATAACTATTCTTAACACTGTGGATAAGGCCATTATTTTACTATGACTTCCTGCCATCGTTCCACCAAGTTGAGGATCTGATCGAAGTGTCATTCCTTCGACTTCGAATCAAAGAACTCTTAGCATGCTCAAACTCAGACCCTCTTCTCCAATAATGAAGTAATGAAACACTAACTTTCGATTGTATCGTTAGACATGGCGGAGGCTTGTGACAAAAGGAAAATAAGGACGATTAATATCTAGGGCCTTCAGCGTGGTCCCCATTGATACCTCATCGTATTATCACAAGATGCCACTTTCTTTCCAACCTAGTATTATGACAGAAAGAAATAGTTAAGGAAAGTTCTACAGCTTTCAAAAAAAAAATCATCATCGTCGATCTATCTCCGTATCATCGCCTTTTTTTTTGAGTGTGTGTAACAAGAACAGCTAAGGGTTGTATTATCAAGTAACAGAATATGAGGTGTTGTAGTGCTGCGATTACGTAACCAGTGCATCGGAAACAAGGTGATAGGCAAAACCCGGGTTCGATCCCTACTTCAACACCTCCGTTGCAATCAATCAACTAAGAACGCCTTTGTTCTGATACTGCCGAGATTTCATTATTCTTAACCACGCATCTTACGGTAACACAAAGAAGGGAAATTCTTAAGTGCCAATCAAAGCAACAGGTGGAGTAATCTGACAATCTTTCAGGATTATGAATGGCGAGATCGAATCGAATGCAAGAATCACGGAAAATTCCTACAGCAGATTGGAAACTGTGGGATTACATAAAAAGGAACACATCGTACGAATATGAAACCATTCATGGAAAACAATAAAGATGTACAAAGTTTAGCCAATGCAACAAATATACTAAATATTCTGAACTTTTTGTGCCTGGAATAAAAGTATTTTGGTAAAGGAGAGCTTCATCAGTTCACCGAAATTAATGTGAGAATCATCAGATAATGTAAGAAAAAGCAATAGTAACGGTATAACAGTGCTTACAGTAACACAATCGATATAACAGGAACTAGACAAAAGTTAGTAAAGATCGAGAAGCAAAGGATATGGCTAGGTGTATAACACAGCGGAATCGTGTTTCCCACAATCATCTTGTAGCCTAACAAAGCGCAATAGCTATACCGAAAACCTTTTTTTCCTTCTCTGAAGTAAAGAAAAAACAGAACGTGACAGAACATACTCGTCGTTATGGAGTGTGTTAGTTTATACAAATCCTAGTTAACAACCAGCGATCACGAAAAGATAAGGAATCATCGTCAGCGGATATTTTTACAATGTTCCAATACAATCAACGAAGTAATCATAAAGCAGTGCTACCCACTCACTATAGGTAGACAGATGCCCATCCTTGACAAAATCGCGACCGCACGGATACCATTGTATGCGAGCCTAGTGTCCAACATCCAGCCCGTATGCACAGATTTCAGCATATCCACCAATTTATTTCTAACTTAGATGCACTGGAAATCGCGCCAATGACACGATTTGAATGTTGGTCAGCCATGCGAAATTGGCTGTGGTCGCGAACGTATTAAATTACTTTCTATAATTGCACAATAAGGGAGTTCATGCGCAGACATGACGAAGAAGTTCGAGATCAGTACCAACTTTGAGAAACGATAGCTCCTATGATGAATTACTTGTATAAGAACAAACACTGGGGAACACGGAAGCAACGATTATACTCAGTGAGCAACAAATAACACATTACATAGAAATCGCTCAAGTACAAAGAGTCGTGATCATGAGGAATAGTAAGAAGATACAAGTAACAATGAGTCCACAACTATCAATTACTAATATACCATAGAAAAGGATATACACGAGCAGTACCTTCTAGTGAGTTGCGACAAATCCGCGCAAGATCGTTCGTTGCTTCTGGTAGAATATTTCTATTCAGTTTCAGATGAAGAAAGTGCTAAGCACAAATCAGTCACGGAATAGTCAAAGATTTTCTTCAAATATGCTACTGCTTGAAGATTCGATTTGTGCTTAGCAATTCTTCATTTCAAGCCGTACCAAAAGAACCTTCCAGAAGCAATGGATGATCGCTCTTGAATTCGTCGCATTTCGTGACACTCTCCAATATAAAAAAATGATACACACTTTTGAATTCATTCTTAGTCGTATTCTCTTATGATACCACGTGATCACAATTCTTCGCAGTTCAACACAATCCATAAACATGTTTTTGCAATTCCTTCCACTTCAATAATCCATTCCAGAGATTACCCTCTCTTGATGCTAAGCTAATACTTATTTCCTATAAGACGCATTGTACAACCATAGAAACAACTCAGAGGTCGGCTAATGAATATATAAGCAAGGACGTGGAAATTTCGTAAAAATATCAAGGAATATTGAGATTCGAGACTGACAACGCTATTTCAGCCGGGCAGTATTTTCCAAACACTTCCACATAGGATACTTAAATTGGTTTTACTACTGAAAACAGTTAAAAGGCAAGAGCACACAAATCCACTGACATTCTACTACGTAGGTGTCACTTGAGAGTTCGGAGAATCGACTGGAAAACCTTCCGACATCAAGAACTCAGTAACGTCATCCCATGAATGCGAAACATCTAATGATAGTTGACAATTGAGTGGCGCTGCGGTATCAGCAAGCAGTGCATGATGTGGATCACTTTGAAACATAGGACTCGCTGCAGACGACTCGTCACCAAGCGGCGAGCCGATCGACGATACTGAACTTATGAACGAACTGCTCTCATAAACTGGTGCCGGCCCTAAAAACGAATGAATGAACGTCACGAGAAGAAAAGCTTTAAGAAGCAGACAACTCAGCTGGTGAACGCACGCAGCCAAAATCATACTCTCACTTGTTGACTTCCGAGGAATATATCGTTTTTCTTATCAGCCAAATGAATGATGTTCCATGGTGTACTAGTAGCCTGTCGAGCTCCTTCGCTAGAACTTACCATATCTGTCCTCCCTCGATTGTCTATGCAGTGGACATTTTCCGTCCCATAACAATGCGTCAATAGAGTTCACCGGACGACGACAAAACGATTGTGTACAGAATACGAATAGTCGCTGATTTACATTGTATAATACATGATGCACACAGTGATTTGACATCGGTAAACAGGCTCGTTCGCACCTGAAATAACTGGCGTTAAAGCTACACAAGAGAGCTCTAAAGCAGTTATGTTGCACAAAAGCGATAAAATAGAAAAATAAAGACGAAGATATCAACGCTTTCTTTACCACATCCTTTACTGAAAGGTCCAGAAAATATGAGTTCCAAATGCTCTATTTCACAAACGACTATCCATTCAGATTAGATTTTCAGTTGCAAAAACCAAATCAATGGTCAGTAATTTATCATTCAATTACGAAGAACCTCTAGAACATCAACGCCCAAGTGATAAACGTGGCGTTGGTCAGTTACGACGTAAAATACAGTTGTTATTTGTTAGAAAGTTGATGCGACACGGAATTCTCTTGAGGCCGAAAAATTTCTTTCAAAGACTCAATTACTCAGATTAATTTTCTACTAAATGAGGTTGTCAACCTTTTCAGGGCGGCAGGTGATCGATCGCACAGCACAATTCGAAGGCACCGCGCATTCACGAAAATCTAATTAGGTTTGTTTCCTCTTCTCCAAAAAAAACTTTTTCTCTACTTGGTCATATGCTTTTTATGCATATATCTCGCATTACGAAGGGAACTTCAAGTGCTAACCGGAATCTCTTTTCGCTCTTACGGCGTTCCTATCTTTTTTTAGACCAATTTAACTTTAAAATGAAGATTTTTGTTGTCGAAAGATTACCAAAAGCTCAATGAAAAGTCATCCACACATCGCAGCAGAGCACGTGAAACAAGATCAGTGTAAAACATGGTATGATTTTTGCTGCTACAACGCAATAAGAGACCGTTAAAAAACAAAACCATTACTGACGCGCCGAAACTGAAACTTTCAAATAATCGCAGAAAGTTTGAAGAAGAAGTTTTTACATCGAGTAAGGCGTGCAAGAAATTATGTATCTTTTCTGAATACATAAAGTCTGGAAAGATTTACATCACGTGTAGGAACACACCGTCAACCATTCTCACATAAAGCGGTAATCAGTTGCTTCGTTCAATCACTAGACTTGTGAATTTGTTTCCAGATCAAATTTTCACCACATTTGGGACATCTCAAGTTGAATAATTTGATATGGCTGGCTTGGTATGTTACGTCTAGACTCAGAGGAAGGCACAAAAAACAGATAAATCGTAAGATACCGTTGTTTGTTGGTGTTGTCCAATTGGCAGCATCTGCGTAAGGATGCAGGCGCCAGTTGTAGTGGTGGAGGAGACGGATCGCAGCGTTGGCGAAGTGCAGCACCCACACTCAACGGCAGTCGTCGCGAAGTACACATTATATGCGCATTTAACTGCGCCTGAACTAACTCATATTGCAGAACCACTCGTCGGCTAATCCATTAAAATCTACGACAACTTCTACACCTGCTTTAACAATGCATGTCTTTCTAGTCGAAGCTGCTTTTTGATTAGATAGAGTTGAGTGGACAAATCACCAGAATAACTAGATACAGCGAGGCTTGCAGTTGGAAGAATCGACGACGATGGATAGGTCGCATCTTCATCATCCGAAGGTTCCAAACCTTGAAAATCAAAACATTTTTACAAGTTCTCAATCTTTGGAGAAAGTTAGAATAATGATGTAAAGAATCTGGGAAGATCTTGACGATCAATAGACTCAATAGTTGATAGTTAGGTACCCAGCGGAAATAGGTCCGTCTTATCATAGTCGACGTCTTCCACTGCACGACACAAGGAGTCGATTTCCGGAATAGCACGATAAATGCCAACCATCCGTCGACGTTGGCGCTTCATTCTGAGTCGAATCACCTGGAAGTGATGCTGACATATGATCTATGTTTCACAATTACAACGATTCTATACCTTATTGCCATTTGTCTCTTTGCCAAAATCCTCATCTTCACTGGATGGAGGTGTTCTGCGTGCGATTGGAGGCGCGTTCCATGGAAGTGGCTGGTTTTGACGGGCGATTGCTATAGAAAGAGCAGCTGCATAGCGAGAATTTCGTGGATTCCGTACTCCTCCTTCCAGCAACTAGAAAAGCAAATCACCATGAGGACCGTTATTGACTAAGCTTTTGAGATGCGAAGTTAGCATCGAAGATTTCCATAACGTGGCTTAGAAATTTCTTCACCTGAGGTTCAGAAAGAATTTCAATTTTGAACTTTGGGATGTTTGTACTTAGCACAAATTAAAGGGTTGGCGATGAGGCAGCGACTGGCGCCTCGCCTAGCTATCGCATTTATGTAAAAGTGGAAGCCCCAGTAATAGATCTCCAGTCATTACTCTACTGTAGGTTTATAGATGATTGTTTGGTTATCTCTTCCACTCAAGAGGAATTGGATAGATGTTTTAGGTTGCTGAATGAACAATGGGAGTACATAAGATTTACCCGTGAGATACCACAAGATAATTAGCTCCCCCTCTTGAACGTACAAATAAACTTGTCGGCTACACTACGAAATGATACCGAAAGCCAAGTAATAAAAATATCCTGGTTCTTAGCGAAAAACATAATTCGAATAGCAGCCGGTGTGTGTGTTGGAGGAGAACAGAGAGTGGAATCTATGAAACTGGCTCCGAAAATAGCCATTTCTAATGACTACAAATTTGTAATCCCTCGGCTTAGGTTTGGAGGAAAGGACACTTCGAACAAAAATTCCAACGAAAGCAGAATCCCGTTCATTCCCACCTTTTTTTTTAAATAAGTCCAGCTATAAGACGTCGTTTGAAAAGAGCAGGTTTAGAGCAATCGGTAAGTATGATTAAGATACCACCGACAACTCTGAGGCGCCAATTAGTTCGCAAGCGCTTCTGACCGTCTCTGTACAACGAAAGATTGCAAAATATGGCTGACAACCGTCTTAATAGACAAAGCACCCCGAAAGGGAAGCATAGAGAACACAGACACGACGAATTTGATTTTGAGATCGAGGTCATCATCCTACGCAGGAACAAAAAACATCAACGCGAAAAATTCTTGAAGCACTTTGGATTAACAAAACCAATCCAACTATAAACCGCACGGAAGAATAACTCGTTATCGCTCGTGATATGAGCCAGTATATAAGACTGTTGTCTTGATGGATGGGGTGCATCACGAGCCTATGTGATCTTCTTAAGGTAATCTCCACTTACATCATTCAGTGGGAACACATGAAAAAAGAAGTGAGTATTGATTTCTAGGTTTGTTTTTTCTAAAGAAGTAATGGAGGTGTCTGACTGATTAACTGTAGACAACATGAGCTCTCCATTCTCCGAAGAAGGCGAACTGCCGAAATGTCACCTGTTGAATAAAAAAAGGATAAAGCTCTCGGCGTTGAGGGATGAGGGATACGCCATGCATTCGTCTTCAATTTTTAACTTCGTTTGAGGTGATTGATGCATATCTGGCCTTTACAATGACTCGCGGTGGCCTCCCGCTGAACCGAGTCAGTGCTGCTTATCCTCCCAGACAAGTCTGAGAGCTGTCTGGTATCAATTTACCGACCCCGGAGGGATGGATGGCTTGGTGAGCCATGAACGCGAGATCGAACCATTGACCTCGTGTGGGACGCAGAGCACCTCTACACTGCGCCACATGCGCTCCAGCTGTTGAATAATAAGGAATAATATAACACCTCGTGTCTGGCTCAAGAAGAAAATTAAGAATTGTTCAAATTTCAATGTGATGTACTTGCAACATTCAACATCCTCATGTACATTCACCTCCTCCTCTACCGAGATGTGCACCGAATGTCCGCAGAATACAGTTTACAAAAAATTTACAAAAAAAAAGATACCGGGAGATCGAGATAACAGTGAAAGAAAAGAATCAAGCCATATCAACGAATCAGTTGTGAAGAGGTCGTTTTACTAAACCGGACGTGCATCACCACGACTTGTCATAATCTGACACAAATCCAAATTTTTACCTTCGCTGCTAGCTGCGGATGATTCCTTTGTATCGCAGTTGAGGACATTGAACGAGTGCGATGGGCTTGAGCACGTAATGCAGCCAATGCACCCGGTGGAATTTGTCGCTAAAATGCCATTTATTCTTGTAAAAAGGAAAGAACACTTCTAGTACACAAAACACCAGGATACCTGGCTAAAGTTCACTTTTTGCTGCTGCTGTGGCTGCTGCTGCGGCTGTTGTCGAGTCTGTAGCAGCTGTTGTTGTAAATTACCAGAAAGAGGAGTGCGTTGTACATGGGCACTGTTCGGCTGAGATTCGATCATTGTTGGAGGACACAAGGGTGCTGTGGCAGAATGCTGTTCAACGCCTTGAACGATATTCACTGGTGGTTGCTGAGCATAAATTCGATTTTCTTCACGTTCCGCCAATTGATGAGGAGGCATCATACATGGTGCCATGCTGTTTGACACATCTAGAACACATCTACTTTAAACAGTTGTTGGCGCTAATATCACATAATTAGATATTTTAAATGAATTATGTCGCAGTTGACAGATTCATCTAAAGTACACTTTCTACTCATAGCAAGTGAGCTGTAGTGGTTAGGGATAGGTTGCGACACGCATGTGGTCGATGGTTTGGTACTGCGATCAGGGCTTACCAAGCGTTTCTTACAGCCGGCTCGGTAATTTAACATCGGATTTGTCCGGAACGCAGCATTTACCTGATAGAATCCTTTTTGTCTGACCGCTTTATCGGTGCTGTGATGTATCATTCAATCTACATCACTGGTCATACAGATATACCCAGTGATGTGTAAAACTGCGTCAGTGGGACTCAAACCCGCGTCCTACTCTATCCGGGAGCGCGTGCTCACACCCTTTACACCACTGACGCCCATTTCGCTAATACTCTTTCTACGCTACTGATTAGATACTTGCACGCTAAACAACTGAAGACTGTGCATATAATGCTCCAAAAAGTGAATTTAAACTTCAGCACAGACTTCGTTATAGCGCTACTTCGCCTACTGCTCAGGGGTTTTATTTTTTCCATGAAGTTCATAGAATGTTGCTCGAGACGATTCCCCATCCAGTCTTGAAAATAGCTGAGCTAAGGCGTTCTCTAGGACGTTAATTGACTGACCGCAAGAGAGTGGTCGAGGAGGGGACCGTACCACGGCTTGAAGTACCAATTTGTTCAATGGTAATAGGATGGGGAAAAAGTTCTGAGAAAATGCTTGTAGCATTTTGGGTGTCGGGCATTTTTTGTGTTTTCGGGCTCATTTGAAACCCCGAATTCTCCCGCTTTACCTACTTATTTCAAGATGGAACTAACAAGCGAGCAAATTGAGTTGTTGATGATGATCGAATAGCTGTTGGGTTCAAACACAACGGTGGCAAGCGAACGCGTCAAGATGCATCAGTATCATCATCAACAACGCATCAACGAAGTGAATAGATTATGTACCAATCAACGCGGGAGAAGGCGGGTTTTCAAATGAGCCCAAAAACACAAAAAGTGGCCGATACCCAAAAAGTTATAACCATTTTCTCAGAACTTTTTCCTAATCCTATGACATTAAAACACTAACCCTGCTCTACCTCGTTTCAAGGAAAATACTACGATTAAGGCTTTTATCACAACACGATAAACGTGACTAAAAACCGAATTGCAGTTACTTGAGAGCAAAACTCCAAGTCGATCCTAAACGCACTCATAGGTACCTCAGTCATTCAAAAAATTGACTTCTGATCAAGTAATTACCAATTATCACAATGAAAATGATCCGAAACTAAGAACGTATCGTACCTGTTGCCGCAATATGTGGTTCTAATGACGATACTAATCCAGTTGGCACTCCGAAGTGCCGCTTAGTCTCCATGTTGAGCTGTGCTAACACCGGTTGACGTGTGTCCCTCGATCCGGCAATAGCAACCGGGAAAAGCGCTGGTTGTCGTTGTTGTACTGAAGTGTTGGACGAAGGTACTGGTTGACGAAGTGAATTTCCAGAAAGGAAGGTGTTGTTTTGCACATACTGCCTTAGTGTGGTAGCGCCCGATGGCACTTGTGGCAGCAGTGACTGTCGGGTAGACGACATAGCTGGAACAACGGTTGTAGGAGCGACGGTTGGTTGCTGTGGTATGACACCGGTCACCGTAGATGTAGTCACACAGGCAATCAATGGAGAACTCGACGCCGATGCTCCAGCAAATCTCCCCGCTTCCGTGTATGCTGCGAAGGGCTGCGAAACATCATGACAGTCGGGAGATAAGATGGTGGGGATTTCGTTCGGTGATACAAATGGTTGTCCGGCACTTGAGCAGTCAACGTTTCCAGGAACTACTTGCATCGATTCTACAGGCTCGGCTATATCAGCGCCATCGGTGTTCGTTGGAGGAGCAGCGGAGGTTTTTTCCTTCTTTTTGGCTTCCTTAAAAGCACAAAATCATAGGGAGAGATAAATATGAGAACAGGGAAAGTATGAACGCCAACCTTCATTCCGTTCATGATCAGATGAGTACTGCAGAAGTTTTCCTCTTTGTCCTTACGAATAGCATTTGTACACCGCGTGGCAAGGTCTTTCTTACCTGAAACGTCACATTTCATAGATCATTTTAACGTGAGGACTAAAAGGCAGTTTACCGAATATTTCGGTACTACTTCAACCCTATAAAAAACGACAAAGCAGAGGATGCAGGGGTGAATAAATAAAGAAATCTACAATCCCATCTCATTTTTAATTTTCATGAATTGTTAATAGTCAATAGTCAACAATGGTGCTCAAATTGATTTCATCGAAAAATCGTCAGCAAATAGCAGGAATAAACTTTGAGAAATAGAGACACCCATCTAAAATATTTAACTCTAGAACAACAGATATGGGCTGAATAGAAAATCTCTGAAATTTGACCGGCACAAGGAAAAAAGTTTTTTCACGATGTACTACCAAACCATATGAGAAAAGGAATGCTTTCATCGGCCGCCGAACTGCTTTTCATGTAACGTATGATTCAAAAAAGATGTAAACAACCGATCTGAGAAACGCAGTGATATCCACAATCATCAGTCTTGAGACAATAAAGACACCTGCTTTTTCTGAATGTCTGGGAAGCACAGCAGATGACAGCGTTGAAAACCGAGAAATTCCAAGAACAATTTGTTCTGATGGGGTTTTTCGGTTACTTGGAGCCGTATCACTTGATGAAACGTAGTGAAAGCAGCTCGAAAAAAGTGAAAGAGTGATAGGTCGGCTCAATAAAACTAATGTAAAATTTATACAATGTCGTGAAGCTTGCACAAGTGCTAACAAGCAACAAGTAATAAATAACAACAAGTAATTACTCAAGTAAGCAAGTAACAAAAAAAACTGCCCGAGCTACAAGTACCTACTTTTCGGCTTTCGATGATGTTCACACTGCTTGTAAGGTGCTGATGGGTCCAGAAGAATGTGTCGTATACAGAATTTGTACCCAAGAATAGCTCGTTGTTTACACTGAAATTAATCAAACCCTTAGGAACACGTCTTTTGAACGCCGTGCACATCGGCAAAAACTCCATTATGGTAGCAAAAACATAGGTCAAAGAATGACGAAGATATTTTCACGAGTCTTCTGCATCTTATCGAGTGATACAATATGAGAAAGTGCACTTCCAGAGGTTTCAAATAAAGGAATTCTGTAGAAAAATCAACATGTTAGCGATCACATTTATCAGTTTAGATATCCCGCTACCGACGAATAAGGTGAAGTTTTTTTCACAAGCAGAAGAAAGAGGCTTTTGAAAGGATATTTATGCGAAAGCGGCTGTTTCAAACGTCTCGCCTTCTTGAAAATCCTAAAAAGGATCTATAGAGCGATAGTAGATGGCACATTACTTTGTCTCACAGTCGACTGAGAAGTGCTTGTAACCGTTTTGCATTCAACACCTGCACAACCGAAAAAACAGTCGATGGGAATAGCGACGCCTATTGCAGGGACATCTGCCTTTAGTTGGTATTCTGAGGTCGTCATCACGCTTCCAGCTCATTTCGCGTTTGTATAACATTGCTTAGGATTTGCAATAGTACAGGATTGTAGGCAGAACTTTGAAGCTCAAGTGGGAGTAGAACCCGCGTTTCTTACATATCAGGAACGTATGTTAATCACTGCCCTATTGGATCTCTAGTTCTATCACTATTTCTGCAATACAGCGTATCGCTTCCATTTGTTTTGTACTTAGTTACTATATTTTTAACTGCTTTCTTTCTTCATCTTGTACCACAGATGTACTGTTACTTATTACTGACTGAATTATCAATGGTTTCAATTTCCTCAGAGCTTGGAAAAGAAAACCCAACATGTAGAGATTCAGTCAAACATGGCGTAATCACAACAGATAGAAGATGGACCACTAGAAGAAGAACCTAATCATATTAGATCACGCGTCTGAAGCCAATGCTTATTATTTAACCTAAGCTTGGCACATTCTCACCCATGCAAGACGGCGCGGCTGGTCTCCATCACTAACTAAAACTCAAAAAACAAACTGATTAGTATTTCAACAGAAGTACTTTTCCAAAGCAACTAAGATTTAGATTTCGAGCTCTGGTGCTAAAGCTAAAAAAAGAGTTCGACTAAATACACTGCGCGTCTTTTGACCCTTCCTGGCACTCAAAGTTGTGAAACCACTGAAACGTCAGCCGGTGTTCAGTGATCCTTTTATAACAACACTTGTCTGTTCTAAAAGGAAACAATCTATTTATTTATGAATGGTGAAATTGATAGAAAGATTTTCTAAGGACTATTAATAGAGATTCAATTACACAAATCCGACGTTTAGGGTGACACATCGTATGCATAATTGTGCAATTCTACTACAAAACACTTTGACAGTAAAATTCAAGTTGTTTTAAGGAAAATTGAATTAAGGGAGACCTTATAAAATTATACACTCTTGGAACAACAGGACGAGGTCAGCTATGACGATTTATCAATAAAGCAAGACCTCAAGAGATGTCGTTACCAAAAAATTACCGAAGGTTTTTCGCAAACGAGAACACAGTCACGGAAACGTTGACAAAATTCGGTCTTCGCGAACATGACCAGATAATATTTTCGAGAAAGTTGTCAGAATTTTCCAATGTTTTTTTATCTTCATCAAGTACGAAGACGATCGAAAAATAGGAGACATGAGCCATTCATGATTCTCTTTGTTATGAAGTGGGAGTAGTCTAATATACACAATGTGAACTCAAAAAAAAAACCTAAACAGAATATCTATACACCAAAACTGACCACGATTCCTCGGCCTGTGGTGTCGACAAATTGACAAATGACTGAAGTCTGTCCTCCACCTCTTTTTCGACGAGAACAGGAGCTCTTTTCACCTTTCTGATCATTGTTGTTTTGGTTGGATGGTATATGTGGAGATGAGGCTTAACATTCGCAACGTTCTGAGGAGATTTCCAGGCATATGAAAAGAGGAGAAAGTACCTCCACTGCTGTGCACCGACCCCGCTGGAGAACCATGATCGTGGTCATCACCGCCATCCAAATCAGCAGCTGCTATATCATTAGATGAGAGCATTGGCGATGATGTTTCCATTACTTCAGCCTTCAAATCCTAACATTCTTTGACTAGTGACAATCTACACAAATGGAAGCGTGATAAATTTCACCTCATCATTGTGAACTTCCCTAAGTCCTCCAGATTTATCAGATTCGCTAAAATAAAATAATTACAGGTGCAAGCACAAACCTTACGAACATAAGACACTACTAGAAAAACCTCAGTAGAGCTCACCCAGAGTCTCGCCTATTTGGGCTCCCATCATCGTCCGCCATTGTCGCAAAACTCCAATTCGACAGCTAAAGTCTCAAAAGTTCAGATTCAGACAAAAACATCGATAATGATCGGAATCACAAAGATACGTACCAGGAATGCTGATAACCCATGAGAAGTAAGAACTACAGATAACTATAGAATCTTCAATCAAGGACAACAGGTAACAGATAGAATGAAAACGAAGTATAACAAATAACACTAAACTTGGGTAAATCATCAAATCAAAGTGATATCAATGAGAGAAACTCCTGTCGAAACAACTCAAATAACAGAGGTAGACAAATGCGTTACCGAAGCACTACCCTACATGAAATACAGCGAGACGATCTCGTGCTTAGAGCACTATACCTCAAATAATCGTAGAAATTCGAAAACTATCTATCTTTAGAAAACTTTGTAACTTTGTAGAACCGCTATTTAAAGCATTTGAAGTTAGCCACTGAAGATACAGCAAATAAATTTACATTGGTTGAATGCTGAACAGCAAAACCAACGGAGATAATGAGAATTCAAACAAAAATAAGTGTAGAACCGGCATCATAAGTACCTATCTGATTATAATTTCTCTGGTGGGCAATTTTTTCGCTGTGGACAATGAGAAGCAATAAAAACTCAGAGATGACACTAAATAAGACACGAATAAATGAAATACGTTTTTCCTCACTCCTCTGGATCTTGTTCCTCCGGATATCTGTCCTTAACCTCTAGATCCTCTCCATACTGTATAGTGGTATCGATAACCAGCAATAACTGCTCGATGCTCTCCTCATCATCCGAATTCAACGAAACGAATTTTACAATGGAATAATCTTCGATTACCTACAAAACGTTGGTTTGGATTTGAATCAAACACACCTTACCTAACATTTTCATATCTAAGAGTAATGATGGTATGCAAAACATTCAACCCCAGGCGGGGGTGAACGCGGTCCACCTATACCGAGAGCGTGCGCTACCACTACACCACCAAAGTCAGTGCTTTGCTAGCACTCTTCTTCCATATAAACTATAGTAGCTGTCCTCTTAGTTGACGCACCTGTGCTATGGCCTTAGTCAATTGGCGATGACGTTCGTTCCAGATGTGGACTGTGTCGTGTTCAACAATGCTTCTAGTGTCAGTATCGAGAAAATCTTCAACCTGAAACAAATTACTTTATTTAAAAAATGGAAAACCGTAACCTCTGAAAGACAAACACATACCAATGCTTTATTTCGATCAGACAAAAGATCCATTTTAGTAAGCACATTCACACATGGTGTCTCGATAGCCACCATTGCCGAAAGAGCCGTAAGAGCTCCAGCAATAAACCTATACAAGTTCCAGTGTATTAATTGAACTCGATATGCCTGGTAATTATTTTTGAGCCACGCATGTCAGTGGTCTATCAAAGAGGGCTGACTTATAGAGCCCGATACACGTGCTTCGATCTTGCGATCTCGTCAGTCGGGCAATTACCCTTTTTCGCCTTTTGCCAATCTGTGTGAAAGTTATTATATATTGAACATACTAGCCACGAGCAATCGAGTGCACAACACTCTGGTTCGCTAATAATTTCACTGGACATAGATAGTAAAACTTTCGTTGTCGCTAACTCTTAGTGTGTGGACTGGAGCACCCACACAGGATTTACAAAAGGCAAGAAAGGGCAACTGCCCGACTGACGAGATCGCAAGATCGAAAACACGTGTATCGGGCTCTATAAGTCAGCCCTCTTTGACAGGCCAATGACATGCATGGCTTAAAAATGATTACCAAGCATATTGAAATTTGATCTGTGATCTCAAGAAAACACTCGAAACGAAAGTTTAAACTCAATAATTACTGAGAGTATCAAAAAGATTTAAATGCATAAACCCACTTCTCAGCCTCAAGTACAAAATTAGTGTCGATCAAAAATACAGAACACACATTGAAGTCCCAAGTTCTAAAACAAAGCAGAGGTTAATGGAAGTAAATAGTGTACATGTTTCGGAAATGCGGATTTCCAAGGAACCTTGGTAACAAAAATTAGAGTAATAATGTAATACATTGCTCTGCTATGTTGTTATTCCATGAAGTCTCGTTTTATTATACTGTAGTTTCTTTAATTGATTTATCATCACAGTTTTTTTTACCTGCGAGGATCCCAGTATTTCTAGCATTCAATTCGGTTTTCGTCTTCTTCTTGAAAGTCCTAGGAACTGGTTGAGCGAGCTCCTTGCAATCTCGAGGACAGCCTTGCTGAGGCGTTCCATAGGACGTTATGTTCACAATCGGAGAAAGTTGGGAGGTGGAGCTCGGCTCCACAGGAGCCGCGACGAATATCACAACCACTCGGCCTTGGCGCCCTATGTTGGAGTATATCTTACGTTATTATATACATCTACAATATTGCTACACTACTATACACATACAAATATAGAATGGGCGGAAATGTTAGATTATGAACGAGAAAAATATAACATAATCTAATCACACAAGTATCAAATTCAACTTGATTCAGTGGATTTTTACAAAATTCTAAATTAAACGTGCTCTACTTTCTGATCAGCTTGAGTACTCTACACCGATGGCTGGCTGGGCTCAGTGGCTAGTGATCCAGTATATCAGAAAACAAGGGACAAGCAAAAGCTGGGTTATCTCCTTAACACTCTCTTGCAGTCCATCATGGAACACCTCAAACCGGCTACCTACAGGATTTCGAAGAGAATCGTCTCCAACGGGATTCTACGACACTTCTAATGAGGACAGATTACCCAAGCAGTAGTCGAAGCAAGATGTGGGATGTTCGGGAGGCCTTGTAGGTGATGAAAACAAGGAGACGAAAGAATGCAAGAGGTGTTGGGATTCAAAAAGTAAATTGTGATGACGGACGGGTCAGGCAATTAAGCACTCCGTCCACAAGATCTTGAAAGAAAAAAAAGCAATATGAGAATAACATTATCATGATCATAAAGACCTTGCAGTAAAGGTGTGCCTCACAAATGTAGGAAAGAATAAAAAAAAAGTAGAAAATGGCATTATGATCATTGATCAAAAGTTAAATAGGTTCAATTCTATAGATGCCACTAACTTCAGAGCGTCAACCAATTGGCGCATTACCGGCAAATGACTATATAGCTCGATTTGACCTGGACAATCAAACAGAAAATAATCGTCGTCATCCTCATCCAGTTCGTCGTGAAGCCAGTCCAAATTCTGGATTATGTATCTAAATAAGTAGACTTTCAGCAATCGATGAGATAAGGTCTGATTTCGGTTCGAATAGACTAAAACCAACTCCATGCAAAACACTAGTGCTCCGTTCGGACCTAGAGCCAATTCTTTGTCTTCAGTGATATCATCAACAGAGATCAGCTGTCGAACATCTGATATATGTAAACTATTCGTCTTCAACATCTCCAAAGACAAAAAATTAAAGAACTACCACTATTTTTTCACTTCTCAAGAGACAACAATTTCATAACACTATTTGATATTCAGAAAAACCACTTAACGACTCTACCAATAAACCTTATGCAGCAAGTTATATGTAGTGAACGACAAGTCGTGATCACTTTTACAAAACAAGCTTTATTTAACTACTTTTTAGCAGCGGTATAAAAACTTATAACCTCGGACGGGACTTGAACCTGGGTGTCAACCTTCTCGGGAGCGCGTGCCAAGTGGTTTCCATGCGGGTTCAGCTCTCAGCCGAGGTTAAATTTTGCATATCACTCAACATTTTTGGACATCCAAATTCATGAAACAAATTGATTATGGCCAAGAGAGAAGTGCCTAAAGTTAGATGTTCACGCTAAAATTAATGTTTTCGTCAAAGATGAATGAAGTCGCTAATATCATAACAGGTTAGCTCATTGGCTACAACGTGAGTCGAAAACGATGCACGCGTGTTCGCGCTGTTTGTACGGCTTGTGAAGCTTCGAGCTACCCCCAGTAAAAATTGACCGGACCAACAAAAATTATCTTTTGTCAGCCGCTAAAGAATCATCGCTATCTCTTGTCCCCTGCTTCCGTAGCCGTCCGAACCGCCCACAAGCCGAAGACGGCAGTAGCAACGAAAGAGTTAACTCGCAAAATAGAGTCTAAATGTATACTCCAGAGCTTGATAATAGAATGGTAATACGATGAAATGCTTCCACTAACCAACCGCCGGTGGATAATTGAACGATTCAGCTGCAGGGTCGAGGTTCACGACCTGTACACGACGGCCAATACTTGAGCAATGGTTATAAATCACCGAACAATATGTTGACTGAAAACCGTCGCGTTAATTTGCTCAATAAAACTTCATAACACTAAAAAAAATGCATACAAAAGTCTATTACCTTTCCACTCCCAGCTGGTCCAATAACAAGTTGAGCGTATTTCATCTCACTTTCACGACTACGATTTGCTAGACGTCATCAAAACTTGGGCTGCAACTATGAGTATACTTCTTCAATGCTAAGAAGTCGACAAGGCACCATCACACGTAAACAGAATTTGCAGTAGAAACGATAGTGGTAGGAAGAGAGAGAGAGAGGGAGAGAGAGAGAAAGAGAGACAAATATAGGGAGAGAGGAAGAGGAAGAGGAAGAGGAAGAGAAAGAGAAAGAGGACGAGGAAGGAAAAGAGGAAGAGGGTGATGTGCAAGGAGAGACAAAGGTCTCGGCACTAATCAGTCCCTGAGGAATGTGTCAAGCCTTTCGACTTTATTAAGCATAGTTTGTGGTGAGTGAATGATTGAATGAGTTTATGGTGATTGAGCGATTGACTAAATGAATCTGGCCTTAACAATGACCTCCAGTGGCCCACCGCTGTATCGACTCAGTGCTGCCTAACCTACAAGATAAACCTGATACCAACCTACCGACCCCCGAGGGATGGAAGTCTTGTGGGCCATAAGTGTGAGATCAAACAATCGACTTTGTGTACAACGCAGAGGACGTCTAACCACTGCGCCAGAAGCACTCTTTTTAAACTAAACTTGATGAAAAGTTGTCTCTGGAAATGTTCGTTCTGATAACTTGGGCTAATCTGAATTGCTTTTGTAAGCTGAACAACACAAGTTTTTGATTAAATAAGAAGCAAATTCGATGTTTTAAAAACATAACATTTCACGGAAAATACCTTAAGAACATTAAGCAAATACATCACCATTCAAAAAATTTCATTCAGAGGGCAGCCCAACAACGTAAAGTAACATAACATTTGTAACAGATTACAAATATAACGACTGTTTCTAGTAGATCGGGAATACCTGGACAAAAGAGCAATAGTTCATACAAACAAACTCGTGTTTATCAAAAGACCTGATGTGCAAGACATTTCGAAAGTCAACAACCAATCGACTTTCGCGGGGGCGTGTCCGCCAGCTTGGGTCCGCGGAAGTCAACCGGATAAACAAGATGCAATGAAAACTTCGACACAAGAATATTCTCTTCACAATACGAAACTGCGAAAATGACAAGGTGCTCTCAAATCCTCATCTCCTCCTCAACTATTGATTGTTTATTTGGTCATCTAATGTCTGCGTACGATGGGCCCACCTTATGAAAAATTATAGAGGCTCCATTTGAGTTTGCTGCTGGAGGAGAAACTTACCCCTAGAGTTCTAAAAAATATGCTTGGCCATTACCAGCTAGTGAAATTCAGGATCAACAATTTCCTCAGCTAACAAAACAACACTAATATAGATCATGCTGAAGTTGCACAAATTGTTAACGAGGTTAACTCTTAGGGTTCCGCGTGGATCAAATTCAATGCACTGATTACCGCAACGCGTTCGCGAGAATTTGCATTGGCTCGCGTCGCGTCCAGCCCCCCTCCCTCCATCACTGGTGAAATTTGGGTCTCAAAAGGTGCCACATCATGATCGAATGCTGAAACATCACAGAGGAGACTTCTGTAAGGGTATTTTTTTACTAAAAGAAACGCCAATGATCTGAGAATTCACGCAAAAATGCCACATGCTTTCGGAGAGAAAAACATATTTCTAGTTGTCGTACAACAATATTTTTTCGTCTTATGTATGTTTTGCGAGTTATTTGATAGCTTTAAGAGTCTCGATTCTGAAACGGAACTTGGTTTCCAGGAAGCTTCCTTCGTCCTAGTACGTTTCTAACGGAAGGAGGAAAATGTATTGGCTTTTAGAACGAATAGCTTCGTTTCAACTTAATAGCAAATTTGTTAGTGCTTGTATAATTAACTCTAATTCTAAGCAAATTCTCTCGCTACGAGAAGAATCAATGATAATGGAAGAACTTTTATAAAAGTACTTTTAATAGAGAAAACGTCCATTTGTTCCAGAAACTCCTAGTCTTCACTACGAATTGTGTGAAATGTGCTCGTGAGTCCTTGACTCTTTTACTAAACTCTCTTCGACTAGACTATTTGTGATCAGTTGATAGTTTCAGAAATAAGATTTTATTTCTACGCTTTGTTCTTCAAAAAGCCTTCCTAGTGCGATGAAATAGATGAAAAGAGGATGTCGTCTTGCTTTACACTAGAACTAGAAAGCTCCTTTCTGAACTTCACAGTGGTTTTCTGGTAATCATGCAATGAAATCTTGGCTTCTATAGTCTTTTTATTGGAACGAGAAGACAGAATTATACTGAAGGGCCTCCTATAAACACAGTTTAGGTACGAAGGACGTCTAGTTGCTCTAAACAACCTTAGTTTGTAATCAGATGACTACACCTTTGGGATAATAACGCAGTTCCAACTATTACTGCACTTTACCTTCACTGGGACATTAGAACTGACTCAAAAACACATTTAATCATGTACAACTTCTCAGAGGGAACTTGCAAAAAGATGTATTGATGTCGATAACGGGTAAAGCTCTAAAGAATCCGTATTCAGAAGTCGAGTATCTGTGTAGAGTGAGATCGCCTTCTCCTACTTAACATTGTTCTGATCGCCATAGATAATTGTCTGTTCTACAATCAACTCCCAAACGTCGTACATGAGCATTCTGTAAAGGTCGATTGGTTCTCTTCCACCTGAGCATCACGCCGCTTAACGACATCCTTCATCAAAGAGCAGGGCAAAATTTTGGCTGACATGCTCTATGACGAGCACTTCGAAACACCGACCTCGGAAGAAAGTGAATGTCGAGTGATCGAACAGTGAGCAGCGTGGATTACTTATTTGGCGGACACGTGCACAGTCTAATTCTGCATCCTGATGTAAAAATCTTGATAAAAAATATTCATTTGGCCATACTTCTTCCTACGATTGGCAAGACTACCAGCTTAACAATGGTCCGCAAAAAGTTGTTTCGAAGACCGTGCATGCACCTGCGTAAAACAATGGTCCGTGGGTTACAATGGTGCGAGATCGATCTTCAATAGTTCTATAGGACTCGACCGGCATCTTGCATTTGAAACAGACTGAGTAATGACGTAAATAGTTTATCAAGGTGCTGCTATACTATAATAGTGCATAGCCGTGTAACATTCAACATGAATTTTCTGTGCGCTTTTAAACGTTTCAGCCAAGATGAGTGCATTTTTAGATAGATCTCGATGCCAGCAATCAGATGGTACAATTGGATCCCGGATCCGTTCGAAACAGACTAAGTTATGACGTAAATAGGATATGAAAGTGCTATACTATAATAGAGCGTAGCCGTGTTTGTGCTTCACATATTTCTCGCTGAACAAAACTCTTCTCCTGGAATTCTAGTAGCCGTTATATAAGTTGAATCTCGCCCATTCCAAAGATCTTATTGGTCTTTGAAGAGAACTATTTAGTGCGCTGTTGAAGCCAAAGAAAGGTTGTTTCGCGAAGCGCGGCGTTGCCTGTGTCGCTTTGAACACCTGCCCGTCGCTGGTTTTTCCCCAGCTACAGCACTTCCCATGAGTTCTCACCGATTGATTCTCATTTGTGCCCATATCAGGCCACTTAACAACAGGCTCAAAACATGTCATCATGTTATCAGATTGATATTACTTCTCATTTTCTGAAGCATATAACCATGAGTGACTACTCAAGAGCCACCATTTATGACGAGTGCACTCTTAAACCATGGCGTTGACGGCTTGACACAAACTTGCTCGTTGTCACTGTGTTCCAGAAAAGAATCGAGTAAAACTCCGCAGCATTTATCTGCATACATAACAAAAATTTTGAGTTGAAATATCTTTATAAGCATAGTGATTCTCCTAGTCGTTTGCTATGATTATTAGCTTTGCGATAGTCTACAAAATCCTGACACTTCTTGTACAAAACTTCTTGATAAAATGGAGGGACGTACTTATTGGAAACAGCTGGGCAGACCACGAGGTCTCTAATCTAGCGTTGCTCCTCCAAAGTCACCTGCAAGTGGCCAGAAACATATGGAAGTGGTGGGAGATCGTAGAAGTGGATAAACTCGTCGCTTGGGCATTCATTGGAGGGAAATACGTGGAGCACGTCAAATTAGCTACTGATCACTGGCTAAGGGTGCAACGATGAATGAAGCTTGTAGCCAAGTATAACCTTTTACGGACGATGAGCATCACTAAGATCTTCGGCTGGGGCGCGCCGTTCGGACGGTAACGAAGAGTGGTGCGTGCTTTAACAGAATTTCGGGTTCTCAAAGGAACATTATCATTAAAGACGATGAAATGCCACTGATGAGACTTCCGTATGAATAATTGTATCGAGATTAACGCTGATTATTACCAAACCGTTGCCTTCTTCAAATAAAAAAAAAACCACATTCCTGTGATATTTACAGCTATTATTGAATATTTTCATTATATTTTTGATGTTTTTCTTGTCAATCGATAGCTTGGAAAATTTTGATTTCGAAAATAAGCTTCTCGTGGTGAAACGAATCTATAGTACGTTCTACTAATAAATAAAACATAATATTTTGCAATCACAGTCCATTCTTTCTGACTGGAGCGGATTTTTTGGGAATTACGTAGTTAGATTTCGGTTCTTATAACTTTTTCGCCATTGTTATTCAAATGCCATTGAAGGACTTGTACAAAAGTATTTCTGAAAAGAAATGTGGGGCAAGAATAACAAATTACTACAAAAAGGTTCTAAATTTCATAAATACTTGGGTTTTCCCAATGGAACTGTGAATTATGGTGAAGCAATTACGTTATTTTTAATACAAATAAACTTATTGAAGCATTTTCTATCATATTCAACCATTTATGAGCACGAAAAAATCACATTTATTGACGGAAAAAGAATAAATTCATTAGAAACTACCGAACTAGCATTACAGCGCTCGCAGGCGACCTCTCTTTCTAGCCGAAAATGGTGCCGTCTGAAGAGGGATACTGATAATGAAAAAAAGCAATTAACCGTAGAACGATAGAACAACGTCTGTTCTACAATTCTATAAAGTTTTCTTCTCCTGAAGTACAGAAATGATCAAAAAATTATTAAGTTATCGATAAGGCGGCATCGCACGTAGGATGCAGCGTCATTTTCCCAAACTATGCATAATTTTGCAATTTTGAACTACTATGATGACTTTTTGCTGTTGTATGGAATGAGAAAACATCAAAATCGAAGGATCTTGTGTAGTAATATTATATTCAATACGTACAAAATAAGGGTGTATTCATTTATTTTACAATTTCTTCTTTCATAGAGTTTACATGGCCGAAGTTTTGTTGATTTGACAGAAAAGATAAAGATAATTGGGATACGAACATGTATAAATAAGATAGCATAATTATATATGCAATAACACTTTGATATATGATCCTGTCGTAAGCACTTGGTTTTTCTCCAGAGCACTACTGGGTTTTGAAAGAGAACGTTGGCGTTCTTCTCACTACGGATAACCTTGTTGAAGTCTCCTCTATCAGATTCGAAATCACTAATTACTGGCAACTGAACCCCCTTCCATAACATCAAAAATTCAAATTTCAATAGAAAACCACCAGATTGTCACTGAAGCGCGCCCCGTGCAATTGGCGACCGCGTCGCATGCCAGACGAAATATCAACGTGGAAGCCAAAGGGTTCTGTCTAAGTGTATCCATTTGCAATATATAAGTGAAATTACTACAAAAGAATTAATTAAGATCACCATAAAAGGGGCAATTAGTGAGCAATAGGGGAAAAGGAAGACGGAAATTATAAAGTTAAGGCATTGACAGCTATAAATGCTCAACCTGTTGAAAAACAACCGATTCGGCAGTGTTGATGGTTTCCAGCATAGACGTGTAAAACTCTTGAAGCTTGTTGTCAATATTGCCACAATACCTTCGAAATTCCTTGAGCATGTAGTCTTGAAAGGCTTCCGAACACTGACTAAAACAAAAAGACGCCAGTCATGGTGAACTACTTAATTAAATTGCCCTTAGGTGGTGTGACGTTACGATATCCTTATGTGGAAAAGTGAAGGAATATTGATTATTTCAAACTTTTGAGTGCTCTCGCAAGCATCATTTCAAATATGTAAGATAAAAAATAAAGCCCCGGACGATAACTAGACACTGAGTGGTACTCCACGAATTCACTTCAACAAACATCGTTTGAGGTGAATGAATGCGTATGTGGCCTTTACAACAACTCTTGATGGCCCCCGATCCATCAACGCAGTGCTGCTATCCTCCTACACAAGTGTGGGATCAATTCACCAACCCCGGAGGAATAGAAGGTGTGGTGAGTTTCCGGTGCAAGATCGAACCGTCGACAAGGTGCTTGCTACGGGCCCCTATAACTACTGCTCCATAAGCGCCTATCAAATATAGCACATCAAAACATTGGTAATTACCGACCTGGCATATCAAAATTTCGAAAGCATAGCACGATTTACACCATAAAGAGCGAAGAATGTCTAAACTCCACAAATGTTACATGAATCAGCAAAGAAGCTTTCAAACATTTCTGAACAGTCTTTCAGTTTCGTCAAAATGTCTAGGACGGAAAACGAAGGGAAATAAAAAGTTGAAGTTATTAGGACTGCATAGGTTACTCGGGCAAAATCATGTTGTACATGGATTTCAGCTTCAAGAAGTGTCCGAATTTTATGAATATCGCATACAACATCCGAGATACTTGGACATTTGGATGGCCGGTATCCACTGACAGTGCAAGCCCCTGCACATGAAAATGAGTTGATATAGGTGTTTTGCTTTCTGGAGTCTCGAGTTAAGCAGCCGGGGCTTCCTAAGGTCAACAACATTAGAGCAGTCGCCGGTCAGTCTTGTACGGTTTACTTTTAGCTGGGCTTTTCGGGAGGAAACGCTCATATGTCAAGATCTCATAGGATCAGAGGATGACCAATCCCCAAGTCAAAGTAAAATGGTTACTATAAAAAAAGAGTACACGCTGGCATCCAACTTCCAGTTGAAAGAGGATCACGAAAACATGAGATAGAACTGGTAAAGCAAATAATTGGAATTGAAACGCGATTCGAGCCGGATAAATCTACCACTATAAGGGAAAAATCAATTAACTCAAAGATTATCAAAATTTGCTCCAACACCAAACTGCTCAATAGCTTCAATCACTTAAAAGTCTCACCTATCCTGTCGATACTTTTTTGCAAGCATGTGATTCCATGCCCAGAAGAAAAACGGCGATTCGTTGCTTGGTCGTTCAAGCGATACAAACATTCCGCCTGTTTGATGGATGTACAGGGACGATCCATTTGATTCGCTGTTTTCTTAAGGGAATAAAACAATTTATCTGGATGCTACTAATTAAACACAACCTTATAACGTTCATATAGGCGAAAAGAACTTCAGAAATCCCTCATTTTAACTTCACAGCGTACCTAATGGATATTCTCTACTCATGAACGATGGGTTTGCTGTTGTGTTGATTGCGTTCATATGTTCCGCTGAACACTCCATAGCACAGAATCCGAAGCAGAATAGCAAATGTTGTAAGGTTCGTTCCAGCTGAATACAACTGCAAAGTCAGAAAAAATATCCAACTCGGAACATGTTACATTAAGACTATTACCATGTTAGATGGCACAACGCTTTTGTCCACTTGAATACGAATTGGACATCGAAGCGGATTCGAATTCACATCTTTCGGCAATGCGATAGGATCCTCAGGTACAGGAAACAAGAAGAATCTTTCCTTTGATATCTAAATCAACATGACTATTGAATGGTTTCAACTGTTCCAAGTGTGTAGTCAAACGGATAGCCCAATGATAAGTAATAATAAGTCTTTAAACTAGAAGGATTAAATTACGGTTAGAAACAAAGTTTTGGGACACTTCAATAAGCATGAAATAACTTCCATGCATATCATAGGAGTATTACAATTTCTTCTATGGGATTTACCCACTTAACACCTGGATATTATTCGTTTTTATTTCCACTTCGTTGAGAGCTTCCGCCATGCTGAACGATACATTAAAAGTTCGTGTTTTATTAAGTCATTAATTGAGAAAGCGTCTTTCACAGCGAGCTGCAGTCGATGAAATCAACGCAGTCAAAGGAGAAGGCGCAACACACTTTAATAGCGCATATCGTGACTCCGAAGAAAAGCACAAGTCTCGTTCAGGACATTCAACAAAGTTGAACGATGAAGACTTGATCGCTGCTCTGGAGGATGAACCGTCGGAACATCGAGAGGAGCCGAAATTTTGCGAAGCAATGGCAGAAAGTAGTAGAAAACGATGGCCTTTCTATTGAAGAACAGTTACTAGTCTTTTTATTGAAAGATAAACCATCAAATTTCGATTTTTAACAAGTGCCCCCAGAGGCTCCGGAATGAAGAAGTAAATTGAGGAAAAATCTGCAAGACAGATATAGCTCACAGCGATAAGGACCATGTTGGCAAAGATAGTTCTTTCTCATAGAGATGTATGACCATTGACTTATACAGTTTCAACTATAAAGAGAGACGGATGTCTTTGTTTTCCAAACACTCTATTACAATCACCTTTGACTGCCACGTATAGACAGTGTCGGCAACAGTTTGACCGGTGGCCATATACCACTTGATGCTCAAATCAAAAGTCTTCAAATCACAAAATGATCGGTCGTATACAACCTAGAAATAGAACTACAAATCAAAAAATAAACATGTATTCTTCTTGATGACTTGAGCAAGAAAACTATCATACCCTGCCCCATTCACCAAGCAGGCAAGGATCACGAGGAACGAAGTCCAAGTCAATAGCAGACTGCCTGAATCGGCATTCACCTGGTGGTCCAATTGGGGTACAGTTGGGTATGAACTCAACTCTCATCCATCTAAAATGCCAAGCTATGATTGAATACTTGTTACAACATCAGAAACACAAATATGAGAACTTTGTGTTGCTTACATCAAACAGCTTAGTTACAAAAATGAAAATTTTCGAAAGGACAAAGCCCTCAGTGTTGATCAATCTCCAAGGAAGCGACGTACATTCGACTTCATCAAGCAACGCTTGAAATGATTAAATGCATATCCGACTTCTAAACTAGCTCGTGGTGATTTACCACAGTACTAAGTCAGTGCTACGATACTCCGGGACAAAGCTGGTACCAATCCACCAATCCTAAAGGGATGGAAGGCAGAGTGAGCCCTGAGCGCGTGATACCATTGACCATGTGCTTGTTGTAGAGCACAACTTGCCAATGTGCCACACATGTTTCGATATATTAAATTGGAAAGCAGCACAGAACTATCAAAAACTACCGGCTGTATGATGGATGTGGGGCATCGCGATCACGCTCACTGTTTACAAATGCGCACAACTGGAAGCCATATCGAAAAAAGTCGTGCTTCGGACTCCGATGAAACGCATGACTCCAACTCATCGTATTCAATGTCAGCTACAAAAACCAAATTTTCAATATATCGAGGTGATCCATTTGCATGAAACTCGAGAAAAGTAAGAAAAACCCACTTGATCGAACAATTTCTATAATCTCTAGTTCAACCAACTCGTTAGCAAACTTGATCGCATTCTCACGCGTTGCTATTTCCTTTACGTTACCAGCTAAAACGATAGAAAAAAAGTGAATATCACATTCAAAAAACAATCTATAGAAACTTACCTGTAAGCCAGTTCACGAAGTCGTAGGACAAAAACATGTTCGAAGGGTACACAGTGGCAGGATTTTGACTAGTTATTCCAACCAAACCACTCCGCTTGAAATGTGCCACGATCTGGAAAGAGGAGAATTTGGAGAATCATGAAAATTCTCTTCTGGCCAATTCGTTACGAGAAAAGATAGTAAATTAATAGTGCCAAGTTTTCGCTGCTACGAATAACATGAAATCTTTCCTGAAATAAAAAGCCACGGACAAACTAATATCTTCAAAGGCGTTGGTAGTAATCACTCCAATTATAAATCCAAAAATCCGACTCTCATTAAACTCGGCATAAATGCAAAATATCTTATTGAGGTAAATTATAGTTTACGAAAAACCGTTCTTCTTCCCTTCGAAAAAAAAGAGATATCGAGAAAAACCGCTTGAACATTCGTGTCACAGTGCCTAGGCAGCATAAGTGTTCAATTAGCTTTTGCCCTTCACAAGTTTCGCACGTTAGAAAACCATGTAAAGCTATAAATTAGCGTAACAAACTGGTGATTGAATTGCCAAAGAAAGTCAAAATAACTGCAAAAACAAATTCTTCCTGAAATAAAAAGCCACGGATAAATTGATATCTTCAAAAGTTTTGGTAGTAACCACTTCAATTATCAATTTGAAAACCCAACTCTCACTAAACTCGGCATGAATATAGCAAAATATCTTACGAAGCGTCCAATTTTTCTAAACAGGAATTGTGCGAGGTTGCTATTCTTCCTTTCAGATTCCATGACAAACACACGGCGATTTCGCCTTCTTCTAAACCTAAACTATATAGCCAAGTATACCAGAAGGCTGCCTTTCTATGAACCTCACCATTGACAAATATATATGTATACCTTGCAGATCCTTTCATTATTATTTGAGCCAACATGTCATGTGGTCTGGTAAAGGCTCTTGTACAGCCCGAGACACGTGTTTCGTCCTTACAGACTCATCAGCCGGGCAGAACCCGTCGTCTGTCGATCTTTTCATAGCCAGTTCTCTCGGGAGCGTCACACTCCTTATATATAGTTATCGACGACCTATGCTTTACACTCTTTGTCAGATGAAACATTCACCTAACACTGAGTGTTTTCGCACTCGATTGCTAGCTGGCTGGTATTTTTATCATATTATACCTTTCCTTAAAGGTAAATGTGTCTCGGTGGTGTAGTGATAGTAGCACGCGTCCCCGGTATGGACGAAACGCGCGTTCGACTTCCGTCTGAGGCTGTATTTTTGAGCGCATGTGGCGCAGTGGTTAGAGGTGCCCTGCGTCGCACACGAGGTCACTGGATCGATCTCGCGCTCATGGCTCACCAAGCCATCCATCCCTCCGGGGTCGGTAAATTGGTACCAGACAGGTCTCAGGCTTGTCTGGGCGGATAAGCAGCACTGACTCGGTTCAGCGGGAGGCCACCGCGAGTCATTGTAAAGGCTAGATGTGCATTCAATCACCTCAAACGAAGTTAAAAATTGAAGTCGAATGCATGGCGCATCCCTCAGGGATTGATCAACGCCAAGAGCTTTATCCTTTTTTTATACCTTTCCTTCGAGTGCTTTATTAAGACCACGCTCAAATTTCAATAGATCCTTTCATTATTATTTGAGCCAACATGTCATGTGGTCTGGTAAAGGCTCTTGTACAGCCCGAGACACGTGTTTCGTCCTTACAGACTCATCAGCCGGGCAGAAGCATTACCAGACCACATGACATGTTGGCTCAAATAATAATGAAAGGATCTATTGAAATTTGAGCGTGGTCTTGATAAAGCACTCGAAGGAAAGGTATACCTTGCAGACTTTGTTCAACCGACGCCAGGTTGGTAATTGTTGCGAGTAACAGTAGTAGGATAGTAGTTCGGTGGCTAAAAATTCAGCGGTTCCGCCTTAATCAGAGCGTTTCATCAGAGTCAGTTGGTTGTACATAATTACTTGAATTTCTCAGTGGATCAACGTCTCTTCTTCTTTCAACATTTGACCTGAACTATGCGCTATGTGAAGGCATCGATGATCCATCGAGTCATTCGAATATTGAAATACGTCCTAGCCCAGGCTCTAGAGAAGGCAGAGTCGCTCGAACATTTGCCGCTGAATTACTACTGCTACGACTGCCACAACATCAATTATCACCACCTTGCGTCCGCTAAACAAGATAAGCCTGCAAGGTTTACATGAATAATTACTAAGGCCGAGGTTCATAAAAGATCAGTGTTTTGATTTACCTAGCCATATTTGGTGACAACCTGGATGATACTTTCCATAGCTAATGACGTCTCAACTAATTTTTTTCACAAGATTACCGCTAAATTTGGCTGAAAGTTGGGTATAGTTAGGTAGAGTGCTACTCAAGCTCCGAAGAAGGCGAAGTCGGCAAAGCGTTAGCCATAGAGTTTGAAAGGAGAAATACCAACTTCGCACGATTATACTCAGGAAAAAGAGAACTCTGATAACTAATTGAGAAAAAGTGAGCAACGAAAAGCAATCAAAAGATCGAAAACAAACAAAGTTTTCAAGCCTTACTTGGTCACAGTTAGCTATACTCAGCTCGGCCCGTGAAGACAAATCACGCTGGGCAATGTTGTTCGCAGCAGAAAAATAACTTGGAGGTCGTACAAGTCGATTGATTTGAAGAAGGACTCGTATCATACTATCATAGAGAAGCGAAGAATTTGTCATCCCTTGTACGGTTCGAAACGACGCTCCCGGCAACTGCTCATTTAGAATCCGTTGGACAATGTTTTGAGTTTCCGGCTGAGGAACAATCATAAATCTGAAGATAAAACATCTTAACAGAAATAAGTCCAGAGAAGTACGATCTGAAACTATTTCCAAGAAATTTCTGCATCTCGGATGACCGAAAAATGCTATTTTACGTAGATATCGGCGTCGTAAAAATGAACTAGAAGGTGAAATTACTGAAGTTAAGGGGAAGTTATTCAAACAAACGGTCACCTTGCCGAATAGCTCTTCATCTCTTCCTTGAACATTTGTGAATTGTTACGATACTTGATGTTGCAATCTAAGAAGCTCCAATTTAACTTGTCCAAGTTGTGAGGTTTGAAGCTAAAACGGAGGAGTAAAGCAGATGAAACAAATTTAGTTAGAATTGGCGACTCTCTTATACACCGATAAGAAATCCTCCATTATCGGCTATAAATTAGTCGTGTCAAAAAAATGATCCTGACTAATCAGTACGAAAATACGCACCTGGTAGTACTCTTTTCATAACACTCAGCATCTGGCACCTGAAAAACAATGAATTCTCACAGCTCCCACGAATCCAAGAACGTTTAGGAAAAAGGCAACCAAAGACTACACGATTTCATACGCTGGGGTCAGTGTTAGTTTCCAAATCGGAAGAATAATTAACCCTTTCGAGGCTCAAGCCTTATGCCGTTGTTTCAACAACTGGTGATATTTCTCGATCACTACAAAACTTTCAGCGGCTGAGATTTCCTTTCAATCTAGATTTCTTAGAACTAGAACATCCAAAAAGAAGGCTGAAAAAAAGACTTATCCCTTTTCGGACCACGGACCCAATTGTCTATGTCCCCAATCTCCAGCGTGTTGCTTTCAACAACGAAGCGCGAAGCGTCTAACAATGGCCCGCTGGGGTTACACGCAACACGCTGAGAGTTAGAGGCGCAGAGGGTTCAGCCCATGGCCCAAAAAGGTTTGATTCGAATCTAGAAAGCGAAGAAGCAGCTATGGACGCAATAGGACGAAGCCACGTTAACGGTGAAACTCAAGTTGAACTCCCACCTGAGGTAAAATCTTCGTGTACCATTCAATCTTCTCAGAGGTATATCGTAACATAATACTACTGCAACAAAGCAGGAAAATTTTGTAAACTGGATATATTGACTTATTCTTGGCAAATTTTGACAAACGTTTATCTGGGGCCATTTACTAGCACAGATATAATGGTTGAGTTGTGCCAGAGTGCCAGATTGTACCCTTTCGGGTACTGGATGACAGTAAGAGTATATTGGTACCTGGAAGAAGTATGAGTATGGTTGCATGGCAGACGACAAAGTCGCTTCTGTTTCTCGGCTTCGTTTTGGATAAAACACTGTCACTGTGATATCAGATCCCACTAAAACTAAGCGATGCACAATCTGAAAGCATGCGCATCATCATTGAAGAGAAAAACAGTCGAACATAGAAAATCAGTCACATTGTAAATATATCAACAATCGACTATTTTGAGACCTCGCACTAGATCAGTACATTATAACAGCGTATTTTGAGTTGAGGTCAGTTTCATCAGTGACACGGCATCCCGCCGAGGTGGGCGAGTTGGTATTAGATTTGTATGGGAGGATAGCAGAACTGATTTGATAGATCGGTAAGCCACCGCGAGTAACTTTGAGGGCTGGATAAGCATTCAGTCACCTCGAACGATACTTGGTGAAATCGAATGAAACGCGCATCCTTCGAGGATTTCTCAGAGCCGGACGATTTGCTCTTCTTCAATCCTTTGTGAAGAAAAAATTTCCTATGTGTCCCCCGTCCCACATCACATGAGCCCACAGAGATTCCTCCAACATGCCCCGGATAGGAGGCGGTCCGATGGACGTGCGCTTGTGTTTGGCGCTCATTTTGTGCGATTAGGACAGAAATTTGTTATTGAGTCAACATTTTTCGTACTAGAGCATGTTTGCTGATGCTGATCAAACCAACGGAGTGTGAGCAGCCCCGATGGAGAGCGCATGCAGCGCAGTGACTAGAGGCGGTCTGCGTCACACACGAGGTCGATGGTTCAATCTCGCGCTCATAGCCTACCAAGCCATCCATCCCTCCGGGGTCGGTAAATCAGTACTAGACTGGTCTCAGACTTGTCTGGGAGGATTAGCAGCACTTGTTCGGTACAGCGAGAGGCCTAAGCATTCAATTACCCCAAACGAAGTCAAAAATTTAAGACGAATGCATGACGCATTTTTTTTATTCTTTTATGAGTTAGATTTTGATCAAATATCGTCATAGGCGTACCAGAACGAAAGCGACAAATGGAGAGTAAAGGAATTACAGGCGTGGTAAATAGAAACTAAATCGCTCAAATAAGGATAAATTGAGAGAAGTCTTCAGAGAAAAGTCTTCAACGCTCACCTTATTTAAAGACATACTGCATTCGGTCTGCTCTGTTGTTACAGGAGCAAACAAACTTTGCTTGATAGCCACCTGTAAAAACACAAAACAGCTCCGAGTGAATTATAGCAACAGCTCAGGACACTCAATAACCATCTTCCAGTTAAAAATCATCCTCCATCAATATTTTTTACCATATTACACCTTTACTTCGAGTGCTTTATTAAGACGACGCTCAAATTTTAATAGATCCTTTCATTATTATTTGAGCCAGCTTGTCATGTGGTCTGGTAAGGGCTCTTGTACAGCCCGAGACACGTGTTTCGTCCTTACAGACTCATCAGCCGGGCAGAACCCGTCGTCTGTCGATCTTTTTATAGTCAGTTCTCTCGGGAGCTCTGCTCCCTTACAGTGAAATTTTACACTCTAGTCAAGTGAAAAAAAGAACCCTTACTGACCACATGATAAGTTGGCTCAAATAATAATGAAAGGATATATTTTTTTTACTGAAAGAGGCTTATGAAAGCTTAAAATAAGTCGACTAAAACCGAATCATACGTGGATCAATGGCTTTGACATCAGAATGATCTGAAATCCTCGCTGAAGCCGTTGACAAATTAGCTGATCGAAAACTAGTCGTGACAGCTGATTTATGTCCATTTTTACTCGTGATCCCTAGAATATCAAAACTTTAGTTCTTGTCTTTTGTCTTAGTAACTCTACAAGTACTTCAAGCAAAAAGAAAAAGCTTACGTGCTCATGAACAACAGATATTTGATGTTCTGTATACAAATAATCACTTATAAGTGTGAGCCTGTCAGGAAAATAATCGGTCGTGATGGGAAGCAAAGCCGACCTGCAACAAAGAAAAGTGAATCGAAAACATCTATGGCATAACCTAACGGGAAAGATTAACCCTTTAGGGACGGCAGTTGATCAATCGCATAGCGCAACTCGCAAGAAGCGTACGATTTTCGTTATTCAAATAGGGTTTTTCCCCAACTGGGAAGTAAAATCTCGGTTTTTGCGTTACTCTTATAGTATATGGATTTCTCTGCATTCACATGATTTTCATACATGTATAAGTTTTGTGCACGATGAAAATTCCGAGCTCAAAAAGTCATATTCTTCTCGCTCATAAAGCGTTAAATAATAACTTTTCAAGAAATCATCATCAGATCATCGAAAGCCTTGAGATTGCGGCTATCGAATGACTGATGAGAGTTTGGCAAAGAGCGGCATACCAAGCTTGATGGAGCAAATCAAGCAAACTGAGTGCGAAACACAATTTTATTTTCGCCGCTACAACGTAATAAAAAGGCTTCTTCAAAAACCAAACATATTGTTATAATCGCAGAGATTTATGCTTTCGAATGATAGCCAAGTGTCTAAGAAAAAAGAAGTCTTGTCTAGCGAAAAAGGCCTTCAAGCAATCATGTAACTCAGCTGACACATGTAGTCGTCCCTTAGGGGTTAACAACACATTGAGATTGTTCAAATATTTACCTAACTAATGACTTCCAATCCATGCCAATTTCCATGTCCGGATTCCATTTCTCTTCTCCTGTTGAGCCCCAAGCCCATACACGTGTTTGACCCTTCTTCGTCTCAGCAACTCGACGAACTGGTGTGAAGTCGTCATTCTAAGACGACTATATGAAATTCAGTATTGACATGAGTTATCGAGAAAAAAATTAAATGGCATATTAATAAAACTGTAACCTAGTTTGAAGTGCTAGCAAACCTTCATATTAATAGTTGCCGTGCTAGTCGTACTTTCAGATGGTATTACAGTGGAAACTTGTGGAGATTCTGGGCGATCATCACGACGTGAGGGTGACCCAGAGACACCTGAATGTATCAAAGTCCTCGAATGTTCCTAGAGTCCGACATTCACACAAAGATAAGCCATGGGTTTGTTTTTCGTTTACTTCGCATCTAAACGCGTTGAAGAACTAAGCTGGCCGATATGATACCCATGGAAGCCAAAAGAAGAATAGGTCGAAAGTTTTACTTCAAAAACACTCCTCCTAAACCAAATATTACTATCACATTTGTGGTCAGTCAAACCTCCTTCGAAACCTGTAGAAACCCGAGCAAAGGTGTTGAATAGGGTCAGGATGAATGACCTCAGGAGAAGTTGGGGTAAAGGATCTAGCCACTACTTTGCTTATCACCTTGTTACCTGGTACACCGCATCACAGACACTCGGCCGGCCACAGCCCCTTTTAACACAAAATGGTCATAAAAAAAAGTTTCTCGTTTAGTAAATCAGCGAACACAACCAACCGTTTTCCCTCGCCTTCTTTTCAATCTCACTTTCTAGTGGCGGTGCCTCATCCATCATATTTATATGCACCGTGCTGGTTCCACCAACGTAATGGTGCGCCAGTTTTGACCGACCCTAAAATAGGTAAAGGCTGGCCATTACCTTTATGGTCGTGATGTATTTATAGACATAAACAATGATATGAATATCGGAAATTGTTTTTTTTTACCGCCAATTGCGGTGTTATGATGTTTAAATAAACGTGCGTCAGCCAGGATTTGAACTCAGATCCTACTCTTTCCGGGAGCATGTGCTAAACCATAGCCCCACCGATGCTCGACGCACCAACGTTTTCGCACACCACTCTACATCATTGGGTTTAATAATATGATTACTTTCAAAACTGATGTTTCTGTAACCTCGGCAGATACCTATGAATAACAGTTCCTTTTATAACGTAGCTTATGCCACGAGGATGAACCCTATTCAAGCAACATTTCCAGCCCCCTCTCTTCAGAGCCTATAAGTCGATTGTCCACAATCGTTGATCGATGCCCACCGTGATCCTCGCCTTCGTTGTCTTTCGAGTCAAATCTTCTTCGGTAGAACATCGCTCAAAAGAAAGAATGGTTGACTGACACCACAATGACGGCGAGCCACTGTGGAAAATCGACTTGAATCATCGACTCTGAAGAGGATGAAGGCGTCAAAACATTAGTCGAATTGATCCTCATATCAATCCCCTGTAACTAGCTGTGTCATAAAAGAAATTATTGATGATGTGAATCATATGTGACTCATATAAGTCGAAGTATTCGATCGCTATGGGAAACGAGAAGTCGCTGTACAAGATAAATTACATTATAGCTTGAGAGAATGTCTTAGGCTTTCAGAAGCTGGCACACTGGCCGATTACATAGTTTCCGGCGGTCTCGCCCGACTCATCAGAGCCACATGCACTACGGCTCATCCCGTACTAATAGCAGGAACGGTCATAGATTGATTAGTTTACTGTCATGGTAGATTATCACGTGATACTTCGATCTTCACTGATCTTCAGTCGATGGCTTATGCAGTTGTTATGAAGCATGTAACATTACCTTTTATTCCCTGCTATCAGTAGGAGTGAGCCGTAAGGACGTGGCTCTAGTGAAGCTGATGAGAAGGCCGAAACGTACCCAAACCACTAGCGTACGATCCTTGGTAAGGCTTAAAATATCTCTGAGACTATGCTGACTTTTTTAAGAGAGTTTAAAGAAGCTGATTGAAAGGTAATGTTACAAGCTACATTCTGCCATAACCACAATGGTTACTGAACTCGAATAAATGTCAGATCTCCTAAAGATGTAAAGCAAAGCGCTTTATCCTTAGCCCTAAACTTTCCATTAGTACGACATACTTCTATTTCTAACCCTCGTAAAGGCATAGTGGCCGTTCGAGTTCACAACACAAAGATATTTGATTTCAGGTTTTGCAGGCATCTCTGCATTGTTCTAGCTATCAATTTCTATCATTTAGAGAAATTGCACTCAAATAACTAAACGACCATTAAATAATTTTCAGTACCAGTTCATCGACCGGAAACACATGGATCCAACGGCGTCTGTTTGCTGTGATGCGAACGTAGAATTGATCCGGTCGAAAAGGATTGATTAGTGAGCGATGAGGGATTGCCTCAACTTGTGAGACAATACCACGCTGGTTCGAGAACGGTGGACCACGTTTGTTATGAGGATGAGTAAGCGAATAAGAGCCAGTGGTACCTGAATTTGAATTAATCTCCTATAACGTCTGCAGAGATTTCAAATCCAACGTAAACTACTAGAGTGTCTAAGTGACTAGTATATATTAGTAACGCACATTTGTCTTCGTATTGATAAAAGGATAAAGGATAAAGCTCTCGGCGTTGACCAATCTCTGAGGGATGCGCCATGCATTCAACTTCAATTTTTAACTTCGTTTGAGGTGACTGAATGCATATCTGGCCTTTACAATAACTCGCGGTGGTTTCCCGCTGAACCGAGTCAGTGCTGCTTATCCTCCCAGGCAAGTCTGAGACCTGCCTGGAACCAATTTACCGATCACGGAGGGATGAATGACTTGGTGAGCCATGAGGTGAGAGAACGAACCATTAACCTCGTGTGCGACGCAGAGCACCTCTAACCACTGCGGTACATCGCTCTTTCGTATTGATATGATACAAACTCCAAACAACGGTCATAACGACAGAACAAAACGTTGATCATACAGAATTTTACGACATGCCACTTGACTATAAAGCATAAAAAGAAAACTACTTTCTAGGTTCGCTAATTATCTAACCTCCAATAGAACGCTTATGCTCAAATGATCCACTTTCCACTGTATGTCGCATTCCAAGAATACTGCCTGCGTTATCCAGTGAGCTTGGCCCAACCCGAGCTGATAAAGACTGAAAAGAATGATGGAGTTACCGAAAATGGGAGTTCGAAACAAAATTTACCATAAAAATGGTTTGTGAAAATGAGAGTTCCCATCTATGACTTCGCATAAAAGATTTGTAAGCAAAAAGTCGCCCAACAACTTTGTGTTAGCATTTCTGACTTTATCTTAATTCATATCCTACTTACATAATTCATAATAAATAAAAACAAAAAACAAATATGAGCAATGGAAAACGAAGAACCCATTGACACCGCGTAGAGATGGGAGGCAAATTTGAAGGTACCAAATGAAGCACATCCAATACAAAATCTCTCTATAGGTTGCCATGGCCCTACGAAATGTAAGATAACGTCGGAGGCCCAGAAAAGAGATAAAACCATTGAAAATACTTTACAAATGGGTGCCCTATGAATACAATACAGAACAAAGAGAATTTTCTCTCACGTTTGTAGTATACCTCCTCTTCAGAACAAGATGGTTACCTTTCCCGAATTTGACTATATTTTTTATGAGTTCTGAACATTAGCGAATTTCCTCATCTTCGCACATATACAAAGTCGAAAATTTTTTTCTAAAGCCACAATGGTGATAAAATAAAACTACGTTGAACTTTCGTGTCGAGACAGTCATGCAGATAGGGTTTTGCTCTTCTATTTAAATTATTTTATCCACGGTTCATTTAATTTATTTTATTTACGCCTCATTGATTCTAAGAGAGAAGAAGAGACAAGTGAGCTACTCATTTTGCTTCAAAACGAGTTGACAAATCAGACTCCATAAAGGACTTGGTATAGACCAAATCTTATCTTAGTTCAAGATAGTACACATAATCATAGAACCAAGAAAAAGGCTTCTAAATGAAGAAAATTCTATGCGGTATCTTGCTGGTTATCAAAGAGCGTACCCTTTCATACGGCACATGAGTGAAATCAGTCTGAACAGGTGGTAATCCCAATTCCTTACGTAGTTGATCTACACCATTCTGACCTTTTCCTTTCTCTCCAAACCTAACAATATAGATTTATTCATGGAAAAAGTGTATAGGCTTATCATAAGACCAATTCTCTGACGTCCCACCTGGTTTGCGTCAAAAGTTTAGAAAACGCTTCGGTGTCATAGGCATGCATATCAAGGTGCTGCAACGTTTCGCCATCCATAACCAATGTGCGTGGAGAAGACTAAATGGAATTCAGTAGCTTAGAGACCTTACTGAATAGCACCAATACAATTTTGCGGTAGTAGTTTGATCAACCCTATCGGGATGGCAGGTGATCGGTGCTTTCAAAGCACATATACATCTCTCACGTGTAAAGAAAACTCTTAAAGTGAAACGTAATTTTCTTTTCGCTCTTACAGCGCTATATAAAGACCTCTACAAAACCAAACTTAGTTTAGAAACTGTCGAGAGTTGAGCTATTAAATAAGTATTGAAAATCTGATGAAAACTAGTTCATATTCTCCAGCCGTGCAAACAAATCACTCCGAATATGGAGCAGGGAGTTATTTCCACTGTTACAGCGGATTAGAAAGGGCTTTTGAAAAACAAAGTAACTCTTAGATTCGCCATTTTTCAAGATATCGAATGACCACTAGAGCCCACAGGGAAAGCTTTGCGCAGCGAGAAAGGGTTTCAAATGACCGTGTACCCGAATGAGTACACACCGTCCCCAAAATGCTAAGGATAACCGCTTTAGAAAAGAAAAGATAATACTGTACTAACCAAAATCACATTCGGTAATTGATGCGCGGTCGAAAATTGATTGAAATTGCACTGCGTTTGCTCATTCGATAATACGAATAATTCATCCAATGTGGTATAAAGTAGTCCACAAACGGTTGACTAGACGTCCAGCGATTATGGAATACGAACAAAGGCACAGCATGTAAAGGCTGTTCTCCTAGGCAAACCTAAAATTTGCGAAAATGACACGATAAATTGTACATTGAACACGAACCTTCTTGAGACCGTGGACCCATGGCCTATGCATCTCTTACCAGCAACCTATACCACCTGCATCAACCCTCAGGGTGTTGTGTATAACAATGACATGCTACTACGTTCAACAATGATATGCTGTTTCGTCTATGATTGCAGACTGTTGAGCACAATGATGGTACTCTGAAGATTAGAGACTCAGGGAAGGTGGAGCAGACCGGACAGAGTTGCCAGCTAGAGATGCAGGGGCCGTGGATCCACGGCCCAGAAGGCTTAAGGCATGTACTATCAAAATTCACATGAGGTAAACTAACCATATCAAGAGAGATGCCCATATCAATAATACGCTGTTTGGTCATATTGACCATTTCACGATCGACATTTAGAACACCACCACCAGGAGTCACGAATATAATCTGACAAGAACATCATTAGAGAGGAAGAAGTTGTGAACTAAACCATCTATCTACCTGCTGTCCCGTTGTCTCGAATCTTCTGTCAGTATGGTAAACACTGAAGAAATTCATACTCATGTTCAACACTTGCAAAAAATTACCATCAGCAGCTGTTGAAATCTCCCAACGCCCTCTGCAAAACATTTCAATGGCATGTAACAATGAATTCACTACCTTAGCCCTTTCGCGACCAAGGACCCACAGCCTCTGTATCTCCAACTGACAACCCTGGGATGGTCTCCTCCCTTCCCTGCATCTTTAAACCCAGCGTGCTGGATCTAGCAACGCCAGGCTGTTGCGTCAACAATGGCATGCTGGAGACTAGTGATGTAGAGGAAGTGGAGCAGACCGTCTAGAGTTGCCAGACGCAGAAGCCGTAGGTCTATGGTGCGAAAGGGTTAAAGCATTACTACATTACTTAACCAAAACAAGATAAACAGTACTTCAGACTCGGATAGTTCGTCGCTAACACTTGCTGGATAGTATCCTGATACTTGTTGAACGACGATTTTATCTAAAAAAAAACCAAAAATGGAGCCAAAAAACCCTGTACTTTGAAAAGTTAACCGTAACAACGTTGGAGGCGATGTATCAAAAGTTCTACCTTCAGACACTTTGATGGCTCTCAAAAATCTTACCGTTGACAAAATATGAGTCCAGTCTTCATAATGCTCATTTTGCACCAAGAGACGATAAAAGTCCTGGAACCAAAAACCAAAAAACGTTTCCATATAATTATTTCAATATAAGTAAGGATTCTAGTGGAGAATTCGTATGATAGAACTATCATAAGACGCTCTTACTTGGTAGTAACGCCCTCGATAATCACGAGATGTACCGAGTTGCTCTTCTACTTCCTTGCCAATATCTCCTAGCAGGTAAAATCGTGAGCATAAGATTATGGACACATAATGAGCTGTCGAATTCACGTACCACTTTGAGAACAGCTCCGACATGAAGCCTAAACACGATTGCTTGTACCGTGAGTTATCAGCTATCATGGCATCTACAACTAATTCCAGCTGCTACTAACGGCAGCAAAGATTTCCTCACATGATGGGCATCGAACTCAATGCATGCGCAGTACCTAGTCCCGCGTTCTTAATCTATATTCTTCGCTATATACCTTTGCCTTTCTATAGCGCTTTTCGGCCATTTCCTTGCATTTTATACATTTGTACTACACTGAAACTCCATAGATAAGAGCGATTTGATCTTTGCAAAAGAAAAGGACAAAAAAGTATTAGCCAAAGTGGAAAAAACGAAATATACAAAAGTACGGAGAAATAAGGTATAACGGAATTTCGGAAAAAAGTGTACGCACGCGCCTACTTTCCAGCACAGACCGCTCTTATCTATGGAAATTTAGGGCATGTGCGCTCCTCTATGTACCGTGCCTTTCTTGGAACATATCTAACTTTACGAACAACGAGGATACAAGCTCGCTCATTAATCAGATCATATTTATCAGCATTCAGATAAGGTTTCGAAAGATCACCTGTATCACCTGTCGTCCCGTTGATCGTCGAGTGACTCGAGCGGGTACCAGCAACACTTCCATTTTTCCCTATCGCGTGCAAGAGTAGCCCAGTGGGTCCTCCTCGCTCTAGGGATTCGCTGAGCATCATATCTTTCTTCTATAGCTTTCGTGAAGAAATCGGACCAACGGGTCGGTGGTCTTCCTGTGAGAGCGCTTGATGTCCCGAGGATTCCAGTCGGTAACGGCTCATCGTCCATCGGTTGTCGTTGAAGCGCATCACGTGTCCGCCCACCTTATTTTCGATATCCTGGCGTGTAGAACGGCGTCTCTGATTTTCGATCGTTGACGTAGGTCGGAACTTCGGATCCTTTCTCTCGATTTGCGAGATACGGGATACTCCTAGCATCGACCTTTCGACTGCGCGTTCGATAACGCCAAGTGATCTTTCATCCTGCTTATGTAGCGACCAGGTTTCTGCTGCATACGTTAGGGCAGGGATAATCGTCGAGTCGAAAAGGTGGGCACGGAGTCGGATGTTCTTTGTCCTCTTCACTACATCTTCGATGCTCTTAAACGTTCCCGAAGCCGCTCGTTTCCTCCTGCTCAACTCTGGAGCTAGGTCGTTCATCATGTTGATTTCACGACCTAGATAGACGTAACTGGAGCATTCGGAGATTGTCGTTCCGTTGAGCGTGAATGGGGCATTCAAAACCCATCCGTTCCTCATGAACATCGTTTGCGTCTAGATTTGGTTGAAGACCAATCTTTCCTCAGGCGTTATCGAAATCGGTCAGCATTCGTTCCGCTTGGCTGATGTTTGGTGTTATGAGAACGATATCGTCAGCAAAGCGAAGATGGTTTGAATTGTCGACCGTCACTTTTCACTCCCATATCGTCCCATTCTAATGTTCGCATGACGTTTTGCAGGGTGACAGTAAATAGTTTTGGCGAAATTGTATCGCCTTGTCGCAACCCATCTTACGTCAATGTATGTTGTTGTAGAATGGAGATATTCTGGTCGTGAAATCATTATTTAGCTCACGAAAGATATGTGGAACATAATCAGCATACTGCTATCGAAAGTTGAATTTGTAGACTGAAACGGGTTAAGCTCCGTTCGATTAAACTAAGGAACAAGTGAACGGACAATATTCTTTGACTTTCGTTGAAGAGCTACAAATGTATCAGAGGCACGGCGACAAAACTAACAATGATAAATCAGCTGGGAATGATATGTAGTTGTGAGTAAGGAATGAATGATCAGCAGTCTACTCGCTGATTTTCGATGAGCACTGAATTGATGTGAATCAGACGCTCACTCAAAAAATAAAAGATAAAGGCCTCGGCGGTGATTGATCCTTCATAGAAGCGCTCTGCACACGACTTCTTCAGATACCGTTGGAGGTGAATTAATGGATTTCTGGCCTTCACTCTGATTCGCAGTAGGCTTATCAACGCGTTACAATCAGTGCTGTCGATGCTCCTCCCAGACAGACTCTGGTAGCGATTTGACGACTGCAGAAGGATGGAGGGCTTGGTGAGCCATCGCCACGGAGTCAAACCATTGACCCCGTGGGTGTATCATGACACCTTCAACCACTGCACTCCACGCGTGCTAATGAACATCATAGATAGAATGACACGCGTGAATATTAAAATAGTCTTCTTCAAAACACCTGATTTATTATTAATTAACTAACCTTTCACACATTTTTCGAAGTACAAATCACCTTGAGGGTCGAGCTGCCACATTTCTGAGCTCATTTGAATGTATATGAGAACCTGAGTCATTTATTTATATGTAAGGAAGCAAAATAATACAATTTAGTACAAACTTTTGACATTGCTCAAAACGATGAACGTTGCAAGCAAGACCAAACTATGCTGGTTCCTCTTAACCTCCACAATATGATACGTTAGAAGAAGTCGGGCACACTAATTAGCATGAGATAACTCCTAAGCATACTACGGGAATATTACAGTTTCACAAGTGGGGTCTCTCAGTGAAGGCCCGATTGTTCCCTTTATTTCCACTCTCTTACAAGCCTCCGCCATGTCTAACGATACAATCGAAGTTCGTGTTTTATTGCGTCATTATTGGAGGAAAAGTCTTTCACGCTGCAATCGATGAAATCAACGAAGTTGAAGGGGAAGGAACAACAAGCAAATCTGCTGCTACAAGCTAATTTCAACGCTTTCCGATACCGAAGATCTTGACTTCGAAAACAAGCCTCGTCCAGAAAGTCCAACAAGATTAAACAACGAAGATTTGATTGCTGCTTTGGAAGATGAACCGTCGTCAAGTGTTGGCGAATTGGCAACCGAATTTGATGCATCTCATACAATTGACCTAACTCATCTCCACCACGACATCTTGACTTTGTTCACAAAAAGCCACGACAAGATCCACACGAACTCCTTGAAGCACAAGCCGCCAAAAGAGTGGAAGTTGAGGATGCATGTCAAGAGTTCTTTGATTCAAAGTCGAAGGAATGGTACTTCGACCAGATCCAAAACTTGACGGACCTATGGCAGAAAGTCATGAAAACGATGGCTTTAATTTCTAAGAATAATCATTATTGTTTTTCATAATTACTATTTGAGCCAATATGTCATGTGGTCTGCTATGGGCTCTTGTACAGCCCCGATATACGTGTTTCTGCCTTGCGGCCTCGTCAGTTGGACAGGCCCTTCGTCTTATAGCCAATGCTCTCAGGGATCCCTACATTATAAAGAGTAGGCGAAGACGAACGATTTACACAATTGGCGTGAAGTGAAATAGATCAGTAGATCGGCATTGTTTGACATTCGATCGCTCTTGGCTGGTATATTGGTTTGTTCGAAATTCATGCATAAATTTTCAATTTCTACAAGTGCTCCCGAACTTTCCTTTCCAACACTAATAAGAATTGTATTTACAAATGGATATGGCACCTTACCGAGCTGCTACTGGAACGGAATACAACACGTGTGTCTGAAGAGACGTATCCGCTACGCACAACGTTACCTCTTTGCCAAATATCCGAGATTTTTGTGCTAATGTTAAGGTGTCGCAGCTGAAAATTACCACCTTGAACGTGCTTGTTTCTTGTATAACTCTCATTTCATTTATAACTGATTTTATCGAGCACTTTCAAAACTTGAACAGGGAACCAAACCCTCAACACTCTGCATACTGTTCATTTTTAGTTGAGCCAACTTGTCATGTGTGTCTGGTAAGGGCTCTTGTACAGCCCGAGACACTTGTTTCATCCTTACAGATTCGCCAGCCGGGCAGAATCCGCGTCTTCCAATCTTTTTATAATCAGTTCTCTCGCGAGCCTTACACTCCTTATAGAGAGTCATCGAAGACGAACCTTTTAACACTCTATGTCAGGCGAAATCTTCACCTAACACAGAGTGTTGCGCACTCAATTGCTTTTCGGCTGGTACATTTATCACAATTATACCTTTATTTCGAGTGCTTTCTTTAGATCACGCTCAAATTTTAATACATCCTCAATCTAGACAATTGCAGTGGTGGTAAGGACTCTGAAAACATGCTCTGTACTCTGATACCATTGGAGGATCGAACCTAATATAACTACAGATTCACCAAGGTTACAAATGTGAATTTAGCACTAAGATTATCAATCTTCACAGATTTTTTTCCACTGTGCGGATCCAGTACTTCAGTATTCATTCGTTTATTTGTCGTCTTCTGAAACGTCGTAGAATACTGGATGAGCGCGTTCCTTTGTAGTCTTTAGGACAGCCTTGCTCTAGCAGTCCCTCAGCATCACAACCTTCACGAACATCACAACTACTCGATTACGGCGGCTGTGTGGTACATACTTCCAATAGAGTTTGCTCAAAGAAAAACTGAGATAAAGCAATTTACGACTAAAAACTGGAGCAACTACTAACCTGTTTGTCAAGATAGGCACATGTGTCTATTAATTTTGATCGATAGCGCCACATATCGGCTCTACTCATATACAGTTCCTTGAATGTAAGTTGGATGTTATCCAACGTAACCTTAAATGGAAAAAAGAACATAAACCTACAGAAAAAAACTACCGAGTACCTCTAAACTAAGACTTATCATTTCTTAAACTTTTTTTCAAATCAAAGGCTCATTCTTATGCTAGCAGAATGAGAACATATTCTCAAACCACTAACCTCCTCAACATTCTTCTTCTCGGCGGTCACAGACACACCACCTGTCGATGTGAATGTTTTCGAAAGAGTTTCACCAAGTAAGGAACGTTCTAGCGATATCACTACCTCCTTGACAAAGAGCTAGTGAAACACCGATGCCAAAAAGCGAATTCTACTCACAAACTACCTTACTTTGAGTTCTTTTTCAATGAACTCGTCCACTCTTATGACGATTTGCGTACGTGCCTTATCATTTGCTTCGATACTGAAGAAAGAACCAGGTGAAAATAGCCCAGCTAATTCGCAGCTTCCTACCTGAAGACAGCTTCTAAATTAGTCTCACTAGCGGAAAAGGATAAGACTCACCACGATGACACTGTGGTTCTTCTGACACATATAACCCTTCGATTTCTAAATAACAAAAGGATATATATGTTTTCATGAAAATCAAAGAAAATCTGCAACACTGATTCATAAACAAGGAAATACCAAAGTAGAAAGGAAAAAGACAACGAAGGTTCTCCTCTTTGATTCAACAAAACTTTGATCAATTGCGGTAACCGACTCAGCAGCGACTTATAAGTGTCTTCTTAAGAACTTGAAGCGAGATTTAGAATAATTCTTGACGTAATAAGACATCATACTCATACAAATTTCACAAAATCAAATAGTCCCTGAGTCATTCTTCCCGCTGCTTGACAATTTTCCAAATTAAACGATATACAACGATTTTCCCTGTTTATAGAGGCATCAATGTAAAATCGACCTCATTCGTTGGAGAGGAATTCTTTGCAGGAGTGTTAATAACTATTCGAAACGTGGACCTCAGGCTACAGCCCCATGTCGCAGGTTTTCAAAGAAGCCTTTTTTTTTGACGTCGCTATAAAAGGAGCTCTCTTGTGTTACAGACATGTATACTTCTCGCCAAACAGCTCCTCCTTGAACTATCAGTATTGATTCCATGGCATAATCGCTTCCAACTCCAACGCTGAGTTTATATCCTAAAAGAAGCCTTTCCCTCAAGCGAAGCCGGTAAAATAAGTTGAATTCCCATGAGCTATCTAGGGGGTCTTTGGCGAATTCACGTGCGGCTGGCTGAGGCAGCCACGTGCACTGGCGCGATCTCGTAAGACCAGTGCAAAGTCAATCTATCATTATTTAACTCTTTCTTACTAACACCACTGACATTCCTATGAAATCTTCGTTTCCAGCGAATAAGGTCGGCTTTCATTTGTCCCCTCATAAACAGAAAGAACCATGACCTAATGAAGCAGCATACTCATACAAAAGTTCACTAAGTCAAATAGTCCATAGGCCACTGCTTCACAATTTTTTACATGAAAAGATATGAAGCGATGCTTATCGCGGAAAATCTTTGACCTTTACGTTTGAAAATGGTTGAATCATAAGAACTTTTCATATCTGAATGACGTGAACAAGATATGCAAGAGTGTTGACTCATATACAAAACATTCGACCGCAGGGTATTATGAACATGATATTTGATTAGCAGGGCATGTGCTCCTCCTGAATGTTACGTCTCCCAACTACTCTAAAGGTTTCTCAAAATCGAGTCTTTGAAATAGCCACGAGCAATCAAGTGTACAACACTCTGTATTCGGTGATAATTTCACTGGACATAGAGTGTAAAACGTTCGTCGTCGCTGACTCTCAGTGTGGGGACTGGAGAACCCACACAGGATTGGCAAGAGACGAGAAAGAGTAACTGTCCGACTGACGAGATCGCAAGATCGAAACACGTGTATCGGGCTCTGGAAGTCAGCTCTCTTTGATAGACTACTGACATGCGTGGCTCAAAAATGTTTACCAGGCAAAAACGTCAATTACTTCATAAAATACTCATCATCATTCATTCGACCACAAGCGTAATTTGAACCCGCGTTTCACCTATACCACAGAGCGTGATATCATTACACCACCGAAGTCATGGCTCCGCTACCACTTCTTCTTCGATTAAAGGCATAGCAGCTGTCGGCAATCAACGGTTAACCGGTTTTGTCTAGTAAACTGACAGCTATTGTATACCTATAGACGACAAGAATTTTACTTTACCACTCATACAGCAGTATTACTATGTTGAAATTACACATCCAAAGACGCCGAATGATAGGCAAAACTTGAGACTTCAACGAGAGTTGAAGGGAAAGAGTGCCAGCATAGCAGAGGACGAGCCTTGGTGGTGGTGGCGCGCGCCGTCGTTGTGGGTAAAACGAGGGTTGCACTCCTGTCTAGGGTCAAAAGTTCTGCATATCACTCAGCATTCTTCGCTATGTAATTTAACCCTTACGGAACCGTGGACTCTTGACCTCTTCATCTCTAACTAGCATTTTTGGATGATCTGCTCTACCTCCTCTAGATCTCTATCGCCAACGTGTCACTATCTGATGCAGCAGAGTCCCATTGTTAGACTCAACAGCCTGCCATTGCTAGACGAAGCAAGCTGGGGGTTTGAGATAAATGGGAGTTGCGATAGACGGTCCAGAATCGCTAGTTAGAGATGCAGATGCATGGGTACGCGATCCCGAAAGGGTTAACATCACAACACTGCTAGAAGAGCTTCTTGCAGTTATGGCGGGCGAGCATAAGAAAATTAGTTGACATGGGTTATGACGGGCATACCGTTTCACGTATGCATCGGCACTGGTCCGTCGTATGAAGGTCGACCCGTGCCTTGATCTGCCTTGGATTCGTCGCATCGTCAGGCACAGTTTCGTCCGAGCACATCACATCGCCCTGTAACTTCGAAAACACCTTGATGGCTACTCAAAAGTACTGAATACCTTTTCCCAAAAGAAATCACCACAGATATAGAATGACCAGAGTCACCTCAGTAAGGGAGACTTCTCAGGAGGACCCTTTGGTCTCACACCCTAAAACTATACGACTCAGGCAAAAAACACACTCCAGAGGTACTGAGCCTCTACAAACGCATTAGCAGGGTTCTTTCCGATTTATATGAGTCTGATCCGACCAACGTTTATTGGCAGCAGATCTCATCCAAATCGACAAAGTATTATCGAAGATTCGGACACCAAAACAAATCCACAACAAGAAAACATCGAGAAAACTTCATCCTTGGTGCCAAACGATAACCAATTACATCTGAGTAGGGAATATATTAACCGAAAACTGAATACAACAACCAAAAACCGACATTATGGATACATTTCTCAGTTCATTTTGCTTTCAGACGTTACCTAATGACATCAAAAGCACTGAGGATCATTGGAAACAATTGACAATCGGAAAACACTTGGTGAAACTGTAGATAATTGGACTTTGAGTGTCGAGAAAAAATCGTATACTGGTCAAAACTGCTAGATACAAATTGTCAATGATGCACACAAATTGCAAGTAAACAAAGGGACCAGTGTCGTACTTATTTAAACCTCGTTTTTTGTACTCACTGATATCTCTGGAAAACAATGAACGACAACAAAACACAACGGCAATATCCAACTTGTACGAGTACTGTGTGTAGAATGACATTAAAAAACCAGATAACGTTGTCCTTAACAGCTCCAAATACAACAACAAACTCAAAGAGTGTAATCCAACTCATATCGTATGAAGGTGTGCTTTTCAGTGTCCTCAATTCGCGGATATCCAGCAATAAGAGCATCTTGCGAGCCGAGCACCAGATTATTGTACACCTAAAAAACCAAAATTGAAACACAAGAGAATAAAGTAAGACTGATACTTTTTGGTATACACATTATGTGGATTACTGTGCAAAAACGTTTGCGTCAGCCGGGATTCGAACCCAGATCTCACTCTTTCCGGGAGCGTATGCTAACCATTGCACTACCAAGTTCGAATCCCGGCTAACGCAAACGTTTTTGCACAGTACTCCACATATTGGGTATACTATAAGATCATACCACTGCAAGTGGCAGTCAAAATAGAAAGAATTTAGACTAATACTTTTAACTAGATTAGTAATCTACATCGATTCCACCAAGCCTTTGATCAACACAGCTCCCAACGCAAGTTGATCCCCACCAACCTATTTACTTTCACAACACAAATAGTATTTCTCGTATTCCTGAGCAGTCCTTAGATTCGATTCGTTTTCTCACATTCATCACCCGTGTAATCTTTGAACCATTCGCCTGTGAGTTCACGGTACCTGAAGATTTTCGTCTTCTTTATGGACGTTGCCTGATGCTAGCCATTTCTTTACATCCTGCGATCCACAGATAGCTGAATAAGGCGCTCCTCCTTGGACACAGGTGTTCTCAGACAAATGTGTCCCAAACTCCTCGCCCAGAAGGATGATGAGGTCGAATTAGTCCGGAGTACAGTTGAACTACCATCATGTTCATGATGAAAACTATTCCTCCGATGTAGTCACCGCGTTACCTACCCCCAGGGCTCAACTATCAGTGTTTCTTAGCGATGTCAAAAGACCGCAGCTAGTGAAGAGGATAAAACACATCGAGAGTATCATACATAACGGGCTGCAAAGACATCACCTTTTATGAGTTCTGCAGCGATCAACTGCCTTTCCTACTTACATAGTAGCAGAAGACTGTTAGGCAATGATGTGGGGTATACATGATCCTAACATATAAGAGGACCGATCTGCATAAGTTTATCTCAAATAAAAACACGTTAGAATTGATAAGGACCGATTCAGTATAGTTCTAGGCATCGAACTCCACTACTATAGCGATTAGGATACCCATTTCCAGTACAAGCTAGAGCATAAAAAGCAGCTAGCTAGTATCGCATATGCTTACCTTCCAAACTGGCTCTCTGACCTTCCTTGCTGGGTGCCAAAGAGCTTGCAAGCAATACTGCAACACCTGCAAGCAAAAAAAAAAGTACTTCTTCAAACTTGAGTAACTAAACCAGATAGCTTAGGCAAATTTTATAAGATATACACATGCCTGTTAGATAAAATGAAGCAACTAGATAAGATGATAACATTGGCCAAATGTGCTAGAGGCCAATAATTCATAGACTTTGGTCGTTTGCAATGTGCTTCGATGGGTCTATTTGATATAGAACGATTCAAATTCTCCTACGTGGTGTGAGAACCAATAAAAACAATGGCAGATAACCTCCACTTTAGGAGTTTTTCGAGGTTGTAGTTATTTACATACATTATCAAGAATTCGCAAATACCGAATGATGAATCCCGAAGGAAGTAATATCACTAGAAATGAACAGTAACCTTCTACAGCTTTTTACTAACAATATTGATATTTCTCAAATAGAAAAGTTTCTTATTAGAATTTGGGTCATGCATGACAAATACGACTAAACTGAAACCACAACATTCCAATTTCAAGCTCAGAATATAAAGTTTACTAAGTAATGAAACAAGCAAACCTTAATAGGCCCTAGAGATACACGCATCCCTTCGCAAGCGAAAATGTAGCGTTGAATAAGATGCGGTGAATTTTCCAACATGTTGGGCCATACATAATTAAGCAAATGTAACAAAGCATCTTCACATCCAAATCCATACACACCTATAAAATTCATGAATTCACAGTGTACTTGGGCAGATCGTAAAGTAATCAAATACGCTGATTCAGACTCACCAAGAGAAAGGTGTGCAACTGCATCAATAGCGATTTGTCTATGAACTTGATCTCGCTCCATCATAGCGTCTACTAGAAGCGGTGTCACCGCATAGATATAATCTTTCGCCATTTCTCCTATATACTGAAACAAATGGGAAATTAACTTAGTAAGCCAGAATCTCAGCATTAGAATCTCAGCAAATTAGAAACAAGCTCTCTTGTAAAAACCACTAAAAAGTACAATGTACTGATGCACCAGTTTACCAGGCACATAATAATAAGAATGGATTCTTTACAACTAAAAAAAGAAGCATTTTCGCGTTACGTTATCAAACAAAAATGAATTTGCGAGTAATAAGAATAGATCGACTTAGAATCCAAATGCAGTGGACGCACAACTCACGAGGAACGCTACGTTGTTAGGTGGAAAAAAACTCAAGACATACTGTCGCACCTAAAGGCCTAGAAAAAAAGGTATGACGTTCAACGAATCCCTACAGTGTTTCTATTTCGGTTCTCTCAACGATATAAATTCTGATTTGAATGGATTCCTATGGCAATAAGTATGGATTCCACAGCAGCCACAGCATAATTCCAGATAAACCGGTGATTTCTTGGTCGGGGCAAAAATTATTTCTTAGAGTTGCATGGATGTACCAGGGAAGGGGGGGGCGGAGGTGAGCTTTTCTACGATGCGATGTAGGGCCACCAACGCCCTGTAGATCAAAGAGAGGCTTCCTCAATTGTGAATAGTTTGTCGGGACCACGACAATGATTATACAATTGGTTTACTCCTAAGTAGACGTAAGAGAAGACAGAAGAATCGACGCAAGGCTGAAGCTCTATCAGATTCCGTATGGGAAAAATTTACTATAAGCTGAGATAGCAAAGGTAAACCAACCTCGAACATAAACGAGAGAGCTTTCAGCACTCCATTTTGTACATTCATTTCGGGAACTCGATACTCATTCATGATGGCTGGCAGTACAGTGAAGGGCGCACATGTTTCAGCTACAATTGCAATAGCAACAGTGGTACACACACGCAGCTGACGTTCTTGTACTTTCAGATTATTCAAGAGCGTGGCAAGAACATCGTGTGGTCCAATTGCCTAAGATATCGTCGTACAGGTGAAACTAACAAAAATCACTTCATTTTATGTCGAAATTAAGATACCTTAGCGATAAATCCAAACGTATTAATTGCGGCCCTACGAATGCTCTTCTTATGAGCCTTCAACAATTCCAGTAGTTCAAAGCAGATACGCATCCACTCACGCGCAGATACAAACTCCGATCCACGATCAGCAATGGCCCCTACCAGGTCGATACAGTTTTCCTGTACTTTTTCGTGGCGATTCTTAAGAATCGGTGTCAACCTAAATACCGAGAAATCAGTTACCAAAGAAAACTACTCAACAGCTGACAATTTATGAACGATTAGTGGATGAGATGATAGAATGGAGAGAAAAGTAAACAGAGAATATAATGACCACACGGAATGTTCAGTGCACTCCTAATAGAAAAAAGCACTCTATCCCACTGAAATTGACTAGTTGGTAACTGAAGGCAGCGGAATGTCACACCATTGAACAAACTACCTCAAACTGTGACTGTCTAAAATTTTACTTCTTGGTGATCGGTATTCATTTCCAAGCCCTAGTAAACCCCGCATTTCGGGTTTTTTGATCCTTCGATAGTTTTTATTTCGGCAATTTTGACGTTGTAATTAATCTTTTAGAAGGGCCTTTTTGATGGGCTATAACAGTAAAAATAGTATTATGTTTAACACCAGGGGCGTTACTTGCTGGACAGCGCTCTTTCCTCAGATTTTAGTAACCGTCTGACAGCTTGAAATCGACAAGCTTAGTATCTAAGAAGACCTTTTCGTTGCACTTTATCAAGGAAACGTTATTGAGCTTCACACACAGCACGCATTTCTTGTCGGCTATGTGAGAGGCTGTGTATCAATCGCGCAACACGACTTACAATTTTTGTTTCTGAATGCAGGTTTTTGCTCGTTTTGGAAAAACACTCTGGACAGAATACATCACTTTGTTACTTGTTCAAGCTTACGCTCATTAGCGGGTTTATTCGGCAATACAGAACGAAATTAAAAAGCCTGAACCGAGAGGAAGACATAACAAAGTTCATATATGATTACAACACAAAAAACCTGAGAGTCTCTACGAAACAAACGTGAAACTCCCAAATAAACATTGAAGATAAACGCGATAACGCGCGCCGTGTGTGGAAGACAATTTTATTTTCACCGCTACAGCATTGAACAAAAGTTTTCGGAAGGGAGAAGTACACTCACAAAACTGCTGACATTAAAGCTCTCGAATGATTACCAAAAGTCTAGTGGAAAGTCTCAATCCAGCAAAAGACTCCTTCAAGAAAAGAATTTCCGATAACCAAAAATTTATTCACTAAATTATATAACAAACACTTTTGCAATTACTACGGGGTAAGACCTAGGCATTATCATATAAGAAACCTAGAAAACAAATGAAAGCCAAGATATATAGTATTTATAAGACTGTAGAACTCTCTTACCGAGGCAAAAGATCCTTAATCGGTGGCGTCATTTTCGTCATCCCTATAACATTACAGATCGATTTCAACGCACCAAGAATCGATCCAAGAACCTGAAGCATGATGCTCAGAGAACAGAACGCATTAACTTTTACGTATAAGCTTTTGAACTGACTTCAGGATACTCTTCTCCGAGATACTCGTAGAGTACGACGCCCAAATGGCCCATGAGTTTTTCTTCCTCACAAATATGCATCACAGGTGCTACTCGGGCAATCTATAAAACAATGAACGCAAAGAAACCATTACCACCGTACAAATATTTATGGATTATATATTTATCATAAGAAAAAGTTACCAAATCGGCGGCTTGTTGTCGAACTTTCGCCGACTTATTATTCAAGCGCCACAGTATAGTACCACAAATCTGCGGAAGGTACGGTTTAGTGCGTCTGAAATAGAAAACTCGAAGTTAAGGTAGAAACTAGGGCTTGGCAAGGAGACAAACGGACCTTCCTAGCCCTTTACACACGGTGCCAAAACCGTCGAGCATCACAGCATCCTCCTGCGTTTGTTCTTGGAACGCATATAAGGATGCCTCAAAATAACAAAAAATAACTAAAACAAAAGTAGTTTACATCACTGATGAACGGCAAGCTACATTATTTATAGCAAAATTTGTTGAACTAATTTACGGAAGGACACAAAATCAACCAAGAGTACTTACTATAAATAGAAATTTCCAAAACTTGAAGAGAAATTGCGATGCAAACTCACCATCAATCAGTTGTTCTTCCAAACGCGAATCAATTTCATTCGCACCTTGCAGGGCAACGATATTCTCAACAGTTTCCATGACCATTTTCCTGAAGATGATGCAGTCGGCAATGGTTATATGAAAGAAAGGAGAAGGAAGGAGAAGAAAGGAAAAGAAAGTGTGCAGACGAAAACACCGCGGATGCACCTGTATTGTTCATTCTCATCCTTCAAGTCGTCTACAATTCTCGCTATCATTTCTGCACTTCCTACCTTTTGAGCCATCTCAACAGTTGTATCTACGAGCTGCCTGTAATTCCAAAAATTAAAGATAAAATTCACGTCTTCATTTACCCATTTTACTGCTCACAAGTACTTCTTCGCCGACAAGACAAGTCACAATATTGAGTCCTTACCTATAGTTTCTCCTGTCCATTGCCATGCGTTGAGTCCAAAAGGCCTTAAAGAAGTGTGGCAAGATCTCGTCACGAATATATGGCGCTTCGACACCATCTGTGGCACAACATTGTTTCACCACCTGAAAACGGATATTTCCGACATTTCACCACCAACAGCAGCTCCGAGAATTAGAAGGAGAGAATGATGTTACTTTGAGCACGATTTTCTTCATCTCTTCGTCAGGTGAAGCAAATTCTCTTATGAGAATTAGCATGACTTCCTTCGTATAATATGAGGCGTATTCAGCATCCATAAGAGGAATAAGGTAGCCAATAGCTTTGAGAAAAGCAGCCAGACCTTTACCTCTGTGCATTCGGATACCCTGAACAAAAACATCGAATTTTATGGAAGAAAACCATATATGATAAGCTTGAAAAATGCTCGATGAAGCGACGGAACAGAAAGGGAACGTGGAGACAAACCTTCCACAACGGTTTCAATACAGAGTCAAATGCTTCAATGCCGTATGGAGTAGCGGCTTCAGCTAGAGCAGCAAGACATAGAGCAGTGATGGTGCGCACCTTAAAGTAAATTAAGATGTCACAATTACTACTCATTCTCTCCTTGATGAATATACATACATGAGTGTATGCACGTATACGTGTACACTATATACGTACATATACACAGCGTATAAACATTATGTACTATGTATGCAGACCATGAATGCCAACATACAACAAGACATGTATGTACATATGTATGTGCCTTATACGTACATATACGTGTACATGTCTACATTCATACGTGTCTATGTACACTGACACGCACAACTACATGTATAAGTGCATACGCACATAGTATACATATATATTATACTATATGTGTATGTATAATACATATGTATGTGTATATATATGCACATATGCGTATATGCGTACATATACATGTATATGCATGCGCTATACACATATGTAGATCTACGTATATGTCATGGAAAACCACATCACCTTTTGTTGTTCATCCTCCAATCCACCTTCACAATCTCAACCAGAGCTTTGAGATGGGGAAGAACAGCGCAGCCCATGAGAATAGCCATTTGCTGGACGATTTTTATACCTAAATAGGAATAAAATTGCCTTCATAAAAGGTCCAAGATTATAAAAGCCCTCAGTTATCTCACCAGTATGTCTTGCCTGCCAACTCTTTCTGCTCTTACACACAGCTTTCAAGAAAGGAAGCAGAGCAGGGTATACCCAGAGCAGACGCGACGACAGCAAAAGCGCGAGCAGTTGTGTTTCGAACATATCTTAAAATAGGAAAATTACGTCGAATTCACAATTTTGGTTCCAAAACATCGTACTCCGCCGACAAACTGAAAGACTCACTCATCAACATTATCAATATCAGGTCTCATCGTAGAAATCATGGTCGCTAATCCAGCCGCCTTTGCAAGATTGGATATGATTTCACGACCTACAAAATAGACTTATAGCACTGCAAAAAGGATATATAGACTCAAATAGACATAAATTTGTTAAAACTACCTCACATGAGGAAAGGAACGTAGAAAAGCTGCTGAAAACGGGACAAAAAAATCTCAAACCTTCAACTCTAGCATAATAATCTTCATCAATTAGAAGAGGCTCAATCACCACAAGAATTTTATGGACGTATGGACGAACCAAGTCATCTAATTTGTAGAGTATACGATCGATTACCTATAAAACAAAAAAGTGTATACGCTTGTCTCCAACTGAATTTAAAATCCAAGTCGAAATAAAAATATACTATATCTAATATTCAAAAACAACTACAAGAAGTATACGAAAAGTAAAAGACTTTATGACAGTGTCTGAATGGCGTTCCCAAGTTCGCACATCAAACAGCAGAATACACTTACCCGCAACTTACCATGCGAGAATCATCGTCCACGATTCCCCCCTGCTCTGCGCGTCACTCTAAAAGCGCACGTGCAAAGAGGAACTTTGAACATCATCGTTTTGAGACACAGACAAATAAACCATCCCCATTGCATGGATCAACAGATGCCAGTAGTAAATAGTGGGAGAAACGAACAACTGTTTCTCAAAAAAGCAGGAGTCCGCTGACTGTTCATCTGTGAAGCTTCACAAATGAATGGGACAAGCTCACTTTCTCTTGGAGATGATGAACTCTGGTAGACTTCTGCCGATCCACGCAATCAATTAATACTGGGACAAGTTATAGATCCACAATAACTTCTCTATTTTCAACAACTAAACATAGCTGTCTGTCTATATGAATCAACCAACTCTCACCTTGACCATCAAATGACGTTCTTGATCTTCGAGTGATGGTGACATGAGGAGTGGGAGTATTTGGTTGAATAATGGACCAGCGCCATACCTTCTGGCATTTTCGGTAATCTGTAATTTCAAAGGAAATTCAATACTAATCCAAAAAAGGTCAGCGGCACAATTGAAACTGAAATAAGAAATGTGTTACCTTTCTCAGACCGCTCTTCCTCTGTGGTGGCAAACCATTCTTGATTTTCAACAGATGTGTCATAATTTCACGTTCGTTCAACTCCTCTTTGGTTAAAGTACCTGGAAATGAGCTTCAATTTTCGCTATTTCGTCATAGTAAAATCTCAATTACACTCTTCCTTGCACCTTAATTTGAGATACATCTTTCAGAGTTTATCTGGAAGACTCTCTAACACAATGGCAACGAAGACGGTTATTCGGCAACAGACGTTAATTTCTGGATTATCAGACCATTTTAATAGTTGGTAACTTCATATATTTACAGAAGACAGAACTTAATGTTCATATCGAATAAACTTTGATCCCTCAAGAATATCATATAAACAAGCCTTAGCACCCTTTCGAATGTAAATTTGTTGATACATAGGTTCTTTCTATAGTGAATAATCGACCCTATTCGCTGGACAAAGTCTCCATGAAAGTGTTAGTAATACTCGAGAACTTAAATCCCTGACTAGAGCCGTAAGTGCCGTTTTTTGAGAACACCCTTTTATAACGATAATAAATTCAAAGCAAAAGTATGCTTTACATCGGCGGCGCAATTCTACTAATATTTCGCTGGAAGGACAAAAAGCATATCATCTTTTAGAGAAAATTTCATAGCATCGACGTGACATCTTCTATCCAGAGCTCCTATCGGAGCAAAGCGACAAATCCTAAACGAATGACAAGAATCGCATTTTACATGTGACGCGCCAACACATTTCGATCGATCTATGGCACGCCTCCGCATCGGATCTACGGCAACCACACACCCTAACCGTAGAGTAGCCGGTAAACAAGCGCCCCGAAGATGTGGAACTCGATTTTATTCTCCTTGTTAGACTGCAGCAAAAAGGTTTTTCCAGAAAATAACATAGCGTTGGAATTATGGAAACATAAGCCACCGCATGGCTACTTAATAGTCTGAAGGAGGAGCCCTGTGCTTCAATAAAAATGCACATGTAAAACACAAATATTTCCCTTTCACTAAAGCGCTATATATTGACTTCTTCACAAAACCGTCACGTATCTCGTTAGCGAGAGATTTAAGCTTTCGAATGATTACTACCACATTTATGAAAAGTTCTTGCCCAGCAAATGGGGTCGAATATTCATTCGTCGCCGGATAACAGAAAAGGTTTCTATATGCGACCGTGCACACGCTTTGTTGTGCGGACCGCAGTCCTTTCACTACTCTATTCGCTCCCTCACATTCACCGCTTGCTTGAGAATTTCGTCTTCATCAGCATCGTAGAATACTGGTCGAGCAGATTTTGCAATCTCGAAGAGAGCTAAGATGTGGGGTGCTCGTTAATGACTGCCGGAGAGTTTTGTGAAGGATTAGTGCCGCACGAAGCATTACCAACCGACCGACCACTGGGAGTTGAAACGTTCAAAAATTGGCAACATTATTTAAGTATACTGTCTGTTCATTTGCTTTCTTAATCGAGATATCAGCCTCGAAGTGGAGGTGGAATATATGTGATTGTTTTCAGTGCAATTCAGAAAATGAACTGTGAGTTGAAAAATGTTGACTTAAAATAAAAATAATTATTATTCTCGAGTAATGCTAGACCTATAGAGGCCAAATGGTCATCAACGTGTTAGAAATATAACAAGGGGAAACATTTTTGAAGATAAAAGAAGATATAAGAGGGAAATAACGAAAGTAAAAGAAAATATTCACTTTCATCCACATCCATCAACAGCTTATCAAAGTACTGCATGTCATCCGGTTTTAATGGTGGAAGATCCTGATTTTTCGGTTGAGTGTCTAGAATACCACCAACTCCTGAAAATTAGTGTTATTTTAAGGAGCGAGAATACAGCTGAGGGCATAATCACGTCCTGTGCACGATCAACGATCGTAAGGCATTCTAACTGAACACATCAAATAAGACTTATCGTCCTCACCTCTGTCACCAAGTCCGTCCCTTTCTGGTGTTCCTTGCATGAAAAATCCTCCTATGACACCACCGAGGGGAGTGGGTGTAGCCATGAGTTTGCGCGTTGGAGTTCGAAGAGGCATGTATCCAGCTGGTGGAGGAAGAATCTCCAAATCAAAGTTTATATTACCGAAAGTTTTTCAAAATCATTACTTCTTTCCGCTATTCGCAACAAAGGATCAGATAGTTTGGAATGTTTTCACCAACATACTTTGTAACCCGGTGGAAATAATGCGTCCAACTCCTCATCGCTGAGGGCGCGATTTCTATCATCGAGTTCTTTCTCCCACAAGAAATTCTTCATTTGATCGGGTGTCATTGGTATCGGAACTGCAGGAGTTTTCATGCCCATTGCCGGAGTTCCCAAAGGAGTTGCTCCACCTGGCGTCAATGCACCAGCCTAAACTGCAGTTGAATAACATTTGAAACATTGAATACGGAAGCAAAGATAACTTACAGGAGTACTGTGGCTTGGCGTGAACGAAGGAGTAACCCCACCAACTTGAGGAGTTGTTGATCCAGCTGCTGGGGTCTGTGACGGGGTTAGATCCCATCGCGAACGTCGTTTCGAGGCAGGGGTATCCTCCACCTTGAATAACACAGACAATAAGCGCAGTAATTATATCGATGACAGTTATGGAAAGTCACCTTGACATCGTCTGCCGTACCACGTGCCGGAGTATCAATACCCCAACCAGGAGTCATACCACCAGCATCGCGTACGCTCTCGCGAGGTGTCTCATCCCAACGATTGCGTCTCGGAGTCTGAGTTGATGGGGTTGAATCAAACCTGAAAACAAACGTGCACAGTAGGCGCAGCTTCCTATACTGAAAATTTGAAAATCACTAGCAAAAGAAAAGCAAACTAGATCGAACTGCGAATAACATAGAAAACCTGTTGATGGAGGGCGTAGCATCAGTTGCATTAGCGTGAGCTGGAGTTTCCTCCCATCGAGCCACATGAGGAGTGGCGGCCTAGATAAGCACTATATGATCGCTATCCAAGCGAAAGAAAAGAATTCGACTACAAACGTACATCTGCGCTGATGCTTGATATTCCCAATCGCTTACGCGGAGCTCCACCTGGTGTAGAATTCGAAGGTGTAGCTGAACCAGCTCCAAGAACCTATATGTATTCTTTAAGGTTTCAACAAAAACTTTAACTCATATTGAGACCACGCAGGTAGTAAAACCTGCAAATACCTCATGTGATGGAGTCTCATCCCATCTTCCTTTTTTGCGTTCCGGTGCAGCGACTGAATTTAGTTCACCGGCTTTGTGTTTGTCTGCGAGCTCTTTCTCAACCTGAGCGATCAACATTGTCCGCTAGCAAACATTTTTCAAACCCTATAGGACCAAATTACTGAAACAATGCAGGATAATAATAATAATAAATAAAGCTAACTTTTCCTTTCTCCTCCTTATACTGTTGCTCCTTCATGATCTCCGCATAACCGCGATCTCTTTGGTCTGGCGTCTGATCAACTGAAACAAATAATTTCCTTAACCATAAATCCATTTTGTCTACTGCGTAGATGAGTACTAATCAGCCCATCAAAGTCTCTCATATTAAGCATTGGGACTCCCGAGAAGTAGCAATCCGATGGCACAAATCACTACCATTTTTGCAGTAACCTCGCCATAGATGAAAAACCTCTCATCTTTGAAGAATGGGTATTGACCCGCTATAGTGATAGCTCGAGAGAACGCAGGCAGAGCTATTCTTGCCCAACCATTAAATTATTAGTCAAACCACAAATATGCTGGCGCTCCCCTGCTTTCTCACAAAGCAGAGTTGCTGAGGCAGTTCAACAAAAGTACGAACTCCTTCATAATTTTACTCTTCTTTTGTAGGTCTAGAGAAGCAAGAATAGAAAGATGAAATGATAAATTACTGACTAAACGCATCGACCCGATCCGGCGAGATAGCTCTGTGTCGAGCCCGCTCAGCATACTTTGAAGCCTGTCGCTCGATTATAGTCTTTGTACGAGTCTCGGCAAACGGATCAGGTTCCTAGAAAAGAGTGAAGAGATCAGGAGATAGAACTCCAATTATTCCTCATTGGAGATACATAAGTAGGCCGAGCAGTAGCCAAAGATCGAATATCGAGATCAAACGTACGTCACCGCCTGTATGTGAAGCTTCATGAATGAATTTCGCTGGTGCGTTAATCCCTTTTTTAGGCATAGGAGCAACCGTATCCTCATCAATATCATCCTCATCGGCTGTGTTAATTGAATCGAGGTACTTTCCACTCCTGTTACCGCGTACACTGCCATAAACATCCTGAAATACAGAATTTCGTTGAGGACTAACTTTATAAATAAGTAAAGTTTCTAACAAACGTCTACAAACGAGCTTGGCAACTAAGGCGAGGTGGATCCACTAACCCTTCCGCGACCATGGACCCAACTCTCAGTGTTCCAACTCCTACCGTGCCGTGTCTAACAATGGCGTCTAACGCCATTGTTAGACGCAAACGTTGGGGATTAGAGATGCAGTGGTGTTCCGAAAGGATTAAAGATACAATAAATTGACTTCATACAACACTCATTCACCGTGTCAAAATGTCCTGCAGCTCCGAAAGCGATCTTCCCAGCTGCGCCATTTTCATTGTTCTCGGTGTCATTATCGTTTTGAAGAGCCCTCTTCCTGTTTAGTTCATTGGCGTAAGCTTCTGCTTCTAAAAGCAATGGACTAATTGAGATTAATTGGTTAACTTAACATCTAAATCGAACCTTCTCTGGAGTGATTAGTTCTTGACATCCTCGAAGCTACCACTAAGTTCGAACAGTGCTGACTATATTACAACTGAAATATAAGAATTACACTTGAAAGAGCTCCAGAGATAAAAACTCCATGGACAACTCTTTTAACAGTACTTGATATCAATCTGTAACAAATCTTATATGAGACTTTAAGGACAAAAATCCTCTCCCATCAGTTCAGTAATTATTTCGCAACTACATAAAGATAATATCGAACAGTTTATGATCAGTGATAAATCAATGAACAATCAGACAAATCACAATAGTTCGCGACATGGACAAGACGGTAAATGTGCGCTAGTCTGTCTCCTTTCGTTTAATTGCGATTATCTGGAAACGCCTTAGCTCGGTTGCGTCAGAGGTTACAAGGAGAATCGTCTCCACCACCATTCTACGACTTCATTTAGAAGAATTATGATAAGGCACAGTCCTAAAGCAGCAGTCGAAGCGATACGGGAAGTTTTCGAAGACTTTTGGGGAAGTGGTATGCGAAGAAATGAAACAAATCCAAAGAGTCCTGAGATCCGCAAAGTTTTCAGTGTAAAAAAAACCAATTATAATCACCTTCGCACTGCTCAACAGAGCCAGTATCTCGTGGTGTACCACTAGAGAACAAGGCGGTTACGGCCGAGCAGATCTCATAGCTTAGATGATCTTTGTCCGTCCTTTATTTGATTATTTTTCCAGTTTTTTTTCCACTGCGCGGATCCCAATGATCCCAGCACTTCTAGCATTCAATTCGTTCTTTCGTCTTCCCCTTTAATGTCGTAGAATAATGGTTCAGCACTTCGCCTTGCAATATCGAAGATAGCCTAGCTGTGGCGTTCCGTAGGGTGTTCGCTGTTGTCTGCCGAAGAGTGTCGGGCGGGGGGTCAACCCCGTGCCGAGCCGCGACGAGCACCACAGCCACTCGGCAGCGACTCCCAATCACTTTATACAATAATATGAGAACACAAAAAAAGGAGATCCGATAAACCTTCGGCTGTGTGGCTGTTTGTATAGAAACAAAAACGGTAAGATAGTCTCTCCCAGGGTGGCACATAGAACAAAAAAAAAGACGCTCCGAAGAAGGCGAAGCCAACGAGACATCGACCATCGTACTACTATCTTATTGTGTTATTGTGCTCAATGAATACTGATCATAACAGTACCTTGCAAACGAATACTTTGAGACTTCGCTTAGCTAGTTCAATACAGTCTATAAGATTGTTTTAAACTTTTCAAGAGGTCTGGCATGGCATCGCGACATGTTCGTCTCGGCGTTCGCACGTCTCATCAGTACCACAAGCCTTACGGCTCACTCCTACTATTATCAATAGACGCCACTGAAGATGTACCACCCTAGGTCAAACAAAAGGACGACTAACTGTGGCGCTATTCAGAGTGAGTGATTGCTGATTGCATGGCTTACAGCTGTTACGGAGCATATGTAACAATACCTTAATCGACTATTTCGATAACTCGTCAAAATAATCCAATATATTCTGATAGGGTGTATTGAGCCGTTCAAGAGGTCCGTATAGAAAATCTCTGGTGGTATACGCACGCTTCACCGTTCTCGCACGCCTCACCCCTACGGCTCATTCTTGCTATTAGTAGCATGGGCGCCGAAGGTGTATCTCTCTATGCCAAGTGAAAAGATCACGGCTCTTACAGAGCATATGAAACTAAACCTTTCAATCGACTATTTCGAGAGATCGCTTAGAAAATCCAATACAGCCTGATACGATGTGTCGAGCCTTTCGAGAGGTCCGTAAGCCATCTCCAGTATGAGTACGTTTCAGCGTCCTTACACGCCTCATCAGTACCACATGCCCTACGGCTCAACTCTACTGCTATTAGCAGTCGCCACCGAAAATGTACCACTCCATGTCAAATAAAAACATCACTGAATGCGTGCGCTTTCAGAGTGACTGATTGTCGATTGTATGGCTTACTTCTGTTACGGAGCATATGTAACAAGACCTTCCAATCGACTACTTTGAGACCACACTAAGAATGTAGTACATTTGATAAGATGTGCTGAGCTTTCAAGGGGACCGTAAGGCATATGGTACTGACGAGCGCGTGTGGGAACGCCGAAACGTACGCATACCACCAAAAATGCCTTATCAGACCTCTTGAGACGCCTAAAACATTCCATCAGACTATCTAAACAACCTCGCATCTGTCTGCTAAAAGAAAAACACTGGGCTCTATAAGTCAGCCTACTTGACAAACCACTAACATGCGTGGCTCAAAAAATGATTATCAGGCATATAGAAAAACGCTGAATTAATCAATATATGGCGAGGTTGACAGATAATCGTTTGTGGGGACTGAATGCTTCGTCACTCCTAACGAAGATAAAGAAGTCAAAATCAAAACAAACCGAGCTCACAAATAAGCACTAGAATAAATGAAAACAAACAGATCAATAGGATTCGATGTCAATCCAATAGAAAACTTTATAAAGAACTTCAAGGCTGTAAATCTCCCGATACCAAACCAGAACTACTTTGAACTACTTGTAGATCATGTCGACTAGGCTCTGATCTACGGTAAATCGATAAATAACCAGTAAAGCGGCAGTTCGTCGCGCGAATTACGGGACGATTTCAGTAGCTGAAAAACACTCGGACATTTGGCGAACATTTGCCAACTTCCAACGAAGAAGAAGATAAAATTATGAGGAAAAAAAAGATAAACGATAAAAAAAGGAGTCCGAAGTCAGAAATGAAAAAGAAATTCTCATTAGGACTCGATGTCACTACCATACGAGTCGTGTGGGATTTCAGGTCTCTCACCACTATTTCGGGAAAATATTTAGAACTGCGTGCATACAGAAAAGACTAATCGATAGAATCAATAATCGATCAACCAAAAAACAACAGGTTATGAATGGATGAGAACAAGATTTCAGCAGATATGAAACACTAAGCCACTTAACCAACGTTTCCTCGCTTCCAACGAGGACATAGGGGATGAGGGAAGAGAAAGAGAGGAAAGGAGGAAAGGAGGAAAAGAGGAAAATAAAGGCAAGAAAGAGGAAAGTGATGAAAGGAAAGGCCAATAAGCCACTTAACCCTGACAGCTCCAAATTTAAACCCCCAAGCAGTAGGAACGAGGATCGATAAAAAGACGGGCCACGCCATGTGCGCTTAGACCGCAAAACTCTGTTGGCGTCAATCGATGCTGGCGCAAACTGTGTGTCACAGAATACATCTCTGCCGCTGCGGCAGGAACGAGGGCGCCGTGATGGTGAGCCAGTGCTCAGGGGCACGTGCTCCATTCACGAGCCTAGTTTTTGCACGTATGGCGCAGTGGGTAGAAGTGCCCTGTGACAGATGCAGCATTTATAGTTCGCTCCCGTGCTCGTCTTTCAAGCCTTCCCCCACCTCCGGAGTCGAAGAATCGGTACTAGAGTTGTGTGGGAGGAGAGCCGCACTGACTTTAGAATTCAGCAGGCCAATGCGAGTCATTGTAAAAGCCAGATATACATCTAACCAGCATAATCGGTTAACCTCTGCAGATCCAGCATCCGCCAGCGTGGAAATAATTCTACCTCCTTTGCCTCGACTAGTCGCCGACTACAGTATCACGTTTCGTTTCAGGACCGCGATCGAGTGAGTACAAAACTTAGATGAGAATCTTGCAACGAAAGGTAATGCTGTAATCGGCGACTAATAAAGGCAGAGGGGGTGGAGTCCTTCCCACGCAGTTGGTACACCCAGCGTGGGTCCGCGGAAGTCAGCTGGTTAGACGATGCTATGAATGAATCGATTGAACACTCCATCACTCTGGTATTCTGGTAGCCAAGAGCTTTTTTTTTACATCCTGGCAGCATAATCGAAGACTTTTATGAGGTCTCTTATGGCACTTCCAAAGTGCTAGACACGTGTTTCGGCCTTTCGGCCTCATCAGTAGTACGCTGCTTTTCGGCTACTCGCCCTCCGTTTCCCTTTGGGGACCATGAGTTTTTTGATGCTCGCCGCGTGACGTCAAATCTTGCCCAGCTGCTGTAGTGGCGGCGTCGTGTCTCGTGGGAAAGCAGGCAGACGGCCAGATATCCATGAACAGACATGCAGATGCTTCACTGCAAATGCCGCGCAAGCGCCGGTGCGAAGCCGCCTCTCTATCAACAGTGGTCCTCGAAGGGTCATAGGGAATCAACGCCGTACAAATTACACTCTGCGTAAAGTAAAAGGATTATACTGGCGTTCTTTCAAAGTGATTGTTTGTCGATTGTCGTTTGCTTGGCTTACGGCTATTGCGCCAGTATATGTATAGCAACACTTCGCGAAAAAATTATTTGACGCGACACTTCACTGCCTATTTTTGCTTGTGATGAAAGATGATATAAATGATAAAATATGTTTTCATACTGAAGGAAATGTCCGTATAAACTACGAATAGACTCATCTACGGCGCGTCTTGGTAGTGGCATTACGAATGTCGAATCTAAGGGACAGAATTTGAGAGTTTGAATAGGTTCTTCAGGATGAGTGTGAAACGAAAATCTTTCCATAGCACTACCCATTTCGCCTTGATGGGCACAGTGAATGGAGATATCCTGAATAAGCACGTCTTCGGTGGTTCGATCCCGCTTCCAAGGCTCACCAATTCTTCCATCCATCCGAGATCGGCGAACTGGTGTCCGACTTGTCTGGGAGGAGAGCAGCACTAACTTGATGTAGTGGCAGACTACTGCGAGTCGTCATGAAGGTATGACATGTAGTCAATCACCTCTACGATGTCAGGAATGGGATGGAATATAGGGCGCATCTCTCAGGGATTGGTCAACGTCGGCAGCTTCACCCTTTATTCTTTATAGATGCGTTTTGAAACTGATCGTACCTCGTCCCTTGTTGTTCTAATGTTCCACTTTTATATGAAAAACATCCTATGGCGACTATTTCCAGCAATTCTTCTTATATGGAATTGCTCAAACTTTTGAACGCTTTGGGTACCGCCGTTCATGAGAAGCGGGTGGCACCGCTTTGAGTTGTCTCGTGCATCGACGCGATCGACGTGCAGAAGAAGCGCTCCTGCAGAAGGAGGAAATCTCTAGAAGACCCAATTCTCTGAAGGCCTTAACTCCGATGTAATCTCGTAATAAAATCCAAGGTATTATCTCCAGTCGGGGAAATTTGTGCTCACTAGATGGC